>MU771546.1:51279-93870 GCA_026770625.1 Nicotiana glauca | reverse complement strand
AAATTACCTTAATTATATTTTGGTGTAAATGTGAAAATTAAATGAATTATTCACCAAAATGATAATTTTGGGAATAATTATTAGAAAAACAAAATAAGTAATAAGTTGGTTTTAAAAATCGTTAAAAAGGCGAAAAATCTTGGGTGTGCTTATATATGCACCAATATGCTATTTTGGAAATATTCGGGTATAAAAATACTTATGAAAAAATTGAGTATCAACAGCTGCCCCTCTTTACCCTGGAAGGATGAAAGAGTTATCGGGTAAAGATATGATGGCCAATTTTGACCGGACGCGGTGATTTGAAAAGAACTTGACCAAGCTCCGGTTTTTGAGCTTCCTACATATCCCTGATTTTACAGAAATCAGGTCGTAGTGGTTCAGGAAACATTGACGGAACATGCTGATGGTGATTCGAAAGAGATGAGGCGCGATGTTTATAGGGCAAGAGGTATCTGAAACTTGATTGACGGCGGGGTCTGGAGTGGGATTGCTCCTGCTGAGACGGCCATTGCTAGCCAGTGTACCTATAAGTAAGCAATACGGAGGTATATTGTGCATAAACTTAAACATGATGCAAGTTCGCGTTGGACCATGAATACTGTCCTTGGACAGTTAGGATGACGTCCACGGACCATGATGTCCTAGGCCATGAAGCGCAAAATTAAAGGATTCGCAGGCTATAAAAGGTTTGTTCTCGGGCTATGATAATGGTGCCTCCGAACCATGATGCCTTTGAATAATGACGTGCAGGATATAAAGTGGGGTCCTTGGGCCATGGCATGGTGTTCTCGGGCTATGAGGATGATGCCTCCGAACACTGACGCCCTCGGACACTTTGGCGATATTTCAACCCATGAAATGCAAGGTTTGGTGGTATTTTAGCCGATGCAGAAGCGTAAATGGCGATATTTCAGCCGATAAAAATTTAAATAAAAACAGTCGATGTTTCATCCGATGCAAAAATGTAAATGGTGATATTCAGCCGACAGAAATTTAAATAAAACAGGCGATGTTTCAGCCGATGTAAAAAGTAAAATCGCGATATTTCAGTCGACAGAAAGCATAAGTATAGATGATGATGATGGAGATGAACTAGCAATCTTTCAGCCGATGTGGCATTTAAATAAAGTTTGGGGATATTTCAGCCGATTGCAAGATGTGAGGTGGCGATATTTCAGCCATGCGAGAAAAAATGAAGGGGCGGTATTTCAGCCATACAGGTGGAGGTAGAGCTTAACCTCGGAAGGCAGAAAGGTAGCCTTATGCAATGCAGGAAATGCATATGGAGACAACGCTTAGTTTCGGAAGGCAGAAAGGTACTCTTATGCAATGCAGATAATGCAGATGGAGACAATNTTGGTGCAAGCAACTTGAAAGACGTATAAGAAACAGAAGTTGAAATAGCCTTTAAAAATCTGAAGATTATTAAACTAATAAAGATGGAGGGGGTCCTAGGTTTACACATTACATGGATCATTCGCACAACACCGGTACCCAATTGTACGCATAGTGTTACCGTGTAATCATCACCTCCATGTCTACCATTCCCACCCCGTTTAAGGTATTAGAGCGCGGAATGGTATCGCTTACTTATTGCGTGCTACTGCCCATCCCCATCCTATTAGTCCCGGAGGCAAATGGACTACTATTCCTAAAGGAGAGGGGGCTTAGGGCTTTTAGAGGTTTCAAAGGATAAAATGCTAAGGCGTCAACCAAAAGAAATAGTTACAGACAAAAATGCGATACAGACAGGCAAGCAAGGCTCAAATATGCTNGTCTCGGAAGGCAGAAAGGTAGCCTTATGCAATGCAGGAAATGTAGATGGAGACAATGCTTAGTCTCGGAAGGCAGCAAGGTAGACTTATGCAATGTAGTTAATGCAGATGGAGACACCGCTTAGTGTCGGAAGGCAGAAAGGTAGCCTTATGCAATGCAGGAAATGCAGATGGAGACAACACTTAGTCTCGAAAGGCAGAAAGATAGCCTTATACAATGCAGATAATATNTAAATCATCAAAAACACAGAGTTTAGCATGTCTTTCACGTACTGATTTTGGTCTTATTTAAATAAAGCGACGAGCGAACTGGTTCAACGCATATTTTTAGGCGAAAAGTCTACATTAGGCATATCGAATGCAGTTGTTTGAAAACTGATCTGATTGACTTAAGTGTTAATTAGAACTAGGTGTGACATGTACTGATTTTAGAAACAGATGCACAAACTCACATGGGTTATTGATTTTAGCGTGACAATACAAGTTTAACAGCTAGTATTATCTCTATTTAGATTAGAAACTTCCTATAGGCATGCTTTCTATATGAATAATGATTTGGACACCCTTTAGACATTAACAACATCCTAGGAGCATGGCTTCTACATGAAGTTTTTATTATTATTTATCTACAAATAGTTTTCCTAATGTCGTTTGCAGAATGCAGCCGTTTGGTAGACCATGTTTTATATGAAATTGTGGAACAATTAGGAACAAACCTATATGCAAGACATTTGTGCGTGTTTGCAGGAATTAAAGATTAAACCTATGAGCATGATTTCTAGACGTAAGTTTTGCAGAAATTAAAGTTTAAAAATCTATAGGCATGATTTCTAGGCAGATATGCATAAATGAAAGTTGAAAAACTATAGGCATGATTTCTAGGCGGATATGCATAAATGAAAGTTGAAAACCTATAGGCAGGATCTCTAGGTGCGTTTGCAGAAATAAAAGAAAATTGAAACCTATAGGCAGGATCTCTACCCTTGGTGCAGAAAGTAAATCACACCCCCCCCCCTTTTACTAAGTACCCCGAGTTTATACAAGTTATTACAGCCCAAAAGAAATAAACTGGAAGTAAAAACACATCAGAAAACCTCAGCTACATCCGAGCAGCCTAATTCAGATTTAATGCCTAATAATATGAGATTGAGCCCCTTCCAAGATCCAAATTTCCAAGCCTTCTCTCATCAAGGGTGTTTCAGAGATCCAAGGGATTTCAGGAATCCCAGGCAGTGCATACACCCAAGATATTCATAGAAATTAAGTTGTGCAGTGTGGAAGAGCAAGCCCTTATGTGTCCAAGTTCAGAGGGAGCTCCAGGGTCCTAAGGCAAGGCTCACATAAGAGGGGCAGAACTTAAATTCTAAGAGTTGAGTGTAAGTGCAATAGAAAAGGGTACGGGGACTACCCAGGCAGGTTGGTGTTCATGCCTAGCCACAATATAAACTGGCACACCCCTGACCAAACCTATTATCAAGCTTTTAGGGAGTAAAGACCTACTGGAGGTCAAGCCATGGCCTGAACAATAATTAGAAGTACTGGCAGGCCAAGGCTGTTAGTCAGAATACACACAATGAGGGAATGGGGATGGGAAATAGACAAGCTTAGGACCCCAAAAGGTCCAGTTCATATCCATGGACAATGATTTCAGGCATTTCCGTGTTTTTGAACCATAACTTAAAGAATATAAAGGGGATATGAGGGTTTGGGATTCATAAAGTATCAAATACATGACAAACAACTGACATGATGCACCTGTAAATTAAACATTAAATTACAAGGGAAGGGAAACATGTTACAGCATGCTAGAAACAAATATTAACCAAGGAAGACATGAACAGAAGTAGGAAGTAATGAAACACATTGTTGTTGGGGCATGTAAATTAATGGGGACATACCAGTAGAGAAGCAAAACGTGCAGAAGAAAGTAGCTTAAACAAAGTCCACAGCAGCACAAGCAGCAGAAAGAGGGAGAGAGTTTTAAGTGAGAATGATTTTTTGAACTCAAATTGCTTTCTGTGTTCGTGTGTGTTCAGAGAAAAGGAAGGAGAGTATTTATAGCTTTGAAAAGGTGTAGAGAAATAAGGTAACAAGTACAAATATATCACAAATATGGCATGGTCACAAATCAGAATCAATTAGCATAAGACTCCCCTTTAATCAGGGGATTCTCATTCAAACGGATACTAACAGGATTTAAATAAGGAAAGGGAGAATATGCCTTTTAAATAGAATGGTTGTTTCCATAAAAGAAGCAGTAAGGTAATACAATGGGCAATTAAGTCTAAGTATAGGGTTTGAAATTAATTTTTTGGAAAGATTCAGGGAGGCCTATCAAAGGAAAAGAATCAATTACCCCTTAATAGGCGAGTAAAATTAGAATTTCACAAAGGAAAAGTTTTTTTTTTGAAAATTAATCACATGTTTTGAGAATCGATCACAAAAGGAACTCAGTATATACAGACGAATGCACAAGTAATAGACTCGTGAAGCCGAGTCATGGCAAAATAACATCATATAGTAGTAACTAAAAGGAAGACATTCGAAGCGTGATAGTCAAGTTTCAGTGTTTAACAATAGAGAAGAAGATCAGAAACATGCAAAGAGTTGAGTGAAAACCATACGCGTTGCACAAACAATTTCAAAGAAATCGAATAGTCCCCAAAGAAACTAGGGTTTTCGAAAATCAATCGAGTTTAGAGGAGACAAGCAGATAAACAAATAAACAGGTTCAGAATCTCGGATAAGCCCAAAATTAGGGCTTTTCACTATGCTAACTCAGGTAAAAAAAATAAGGCAAATCAAACGACCATTAACAAACAGACCAAGAAACTCAAACAAAATCCCCAAGGAAATTAGGGTTTAGAACATGCTAACTCAGATAGAAGATAACACAAACAAAACATAGTAAAACATGTCAATAATTAGAGAAGATATTCGAAATAACTTAACATGAAACCCTAGTTGAAGAATAAAGAGTTTCTGAAAGCAAAAATTGAAGAATCTTCGAGAAAAATGCATAGAAGTTTCACACACACATAGATCAAGAACAGATTTAAAATAAATCTAAGGAACCTTAGAGATTAGGGTTTCGATGAGAAACCCAGGTGATGAGAAAGGCTTTGGAAACCATCGATCAGAGTAGGAAAGTCGAAGCTCGAACTCGAATAGCCATCACTGGCCGGACAAAGGTTGAAGACGACCGGAGAACAGTTATCAAACAAAGTCTTGGTCGGAACCCTTCAAGATCTAGCAATAGGACCTTTAGAAACTAGCACGCAGAAGTCATGAGAGGCTAGTATAGGCCTCTGATGAGCCAGAGAAGCCATAGATTAGGGTTTCGATGAGAGGCGGCGGCTAGGGTTTGAGGTGAGTTGAGAGAGAGGTAAGAGAATAGAGGATTCAGAGGCAGTGGTTGAGAGAAATGACGTAGGGTTTTGGGGTCGTTTGAATTAAAAAAGGAAAGGGAATAGGGGTGTCGTTGATCTAAAGGATCAATGGCTGGGATTGAACGGGTTAAATAGGAAACGGGTTTGGGTATGATAGGAAAGGGTGTGGGTCATTTAGGCGTATTAATTGGTTTGGGTAATTGGATTTCAAATTGGGGCAGAAACGGGTGCCAAATTGGCTAAAATTGAAATGCAATAAGGCCAAATCGTAAATAGCTAATTTTCCCCTTTTAATTTTATAAAAATAGTAATACTCATTAAAAAAAACAAATTAAATGTACTGGGTAAATAAGTATTATATAAATATTAATTAAAAAATGCTGGCACAAATTTTATAAACATAAAACGCCATAAATTACAAGATAGGCTATAATTGCAACTATATGCCACTTAGCTTTAAAAATATCAAATGAACTTGTAAAAATATGCAAAAATTACCTTAATTATATTTTGGTGTAAATGTGAAAATTAAATGAATTATTCACCAAAATGATAATTTTGGGAATAATTATTAGAAAAACAAAATAAGTAATAAGTTGGTTTTAAAAATCGTTAAAAAGGCGAAAAATCTTGGGTGTGCTTATATATGCACCAATATGCTATTTTGGAAATATTCGGGTATAAAAATACTTATGAAAAAATTGANGAGACAACGCTTAGTCTCGGAAGGCAGAAAGGTAGCCTTATGCAATGAGATAAAAGCGAATAGTAAGTAAAAAAAATCTTAACTGATAGTTGGTAGCTGATTGTGATTTTGCGGCTGCTCGGGACATTGCGTACGGATAGAAAATGGGAATATGTGTGACAGTTCAATACGATTGCATAATATATTTGGTACTTTTGTGACTTGGGTGCCTGCATCCAAAGAAAACTGTGAGTTTTGTAAGAGGGGGGAAAGGTTATTCGTTTCCCTTGAATCCTGGCATTGCGTATCATCTGGGTAGTATTGCTAAACAGCGGCAGTTCGGACAATGATTATGCATGATTTAGTGAACATATCATAAGTAAAAAAAATAGTTTTCTTTTAGCAGAACCAACGACTGTGACGCGATTCGAGACATTGCAACCTCTCCTTCTCCGGAATTTTGAGGGTCCATCTCAAAATTCTACCCTAGTTTACTGGGCTGGCACTTCTGACGGCTACGCTGAATGACTAAAGAATCATCTTCAGAATTTTGGGGGTCCTCCTCAAAATTCTGCCCCAGTTTACTGAGGTGACATCCTTGGCGATGAGTGGCTGAAGACTGACTTTGGAATTTTGAGGGTCCTCCTAAAAATTCTGCCCCAGTTCCAATAATTGAGGGGGGGAATGAAATTTATTAAATTGTGACCGAACCCATAGGGCTGCCTACGTATCCCTTCTTAAACGGGAATCAGGTTAGTTGTAGTTCAAATTACATCATAAAGAGAATCATGAGTGGTTACACATAGTACCGTTTCACTGCGTCTGAGTTGATTGGCTTTGGCTAGATTTCTTCGTCCATTTCTGCCAGAATAAGGGCTCCTCCAGTTAGGACCCAGTAAACCATTGACGCACGTTGCCAGTTGGGAGAGAATTTTCCCTTATCTTCATCTTTATTTGGGAATATTTTCTTTAACACCAACTGCCCCGGTGTAAACTTCCTTGGCTTAACTCTTTTGTTGAAGGATCTGGACATCCTGTTCTGGTAAAACTGACAGTGGCAAACTGCATTAATCCTTTTCCCATCAATAAAGGCTAACTGCTCGTAGTGACTATTTACCCATTTTACGTCGTCCAACTCTGCTTCTTGTATGATCCTCAAGGAAGGAATTTCTACCTCGGCAGGGATGACCGTTTCTATACCATAAACCAGCACGTAGGGAGTTACTCCAGTCGATGTGCGGACTGTGGTGCAGTATCCTAACAAGGCGAATGATAACTTCTCATGCCATTATTTGTGACTTTCAACCATCTTCCTTAGTATCTTCTTGATATTCTTGTTGGTTGCCTCTACAACTCCATTCATCTGAGGCCTGTAGGTTGTAGATTTCTTGTGTTTGATCTTGAATTCCTCACATATTTCTTTCATCATGTCGCTGTTGAGATTGGAACCATTATCGGTAGTGATTGATTCCGGAATTCCGAATCGGCAAACAATACGGTCACGGACGAAATCTGTCACAACTTTCGTAGTCACTGATTTGTATGACGTTGCTTTAACCCATTTGGTAAAATAATCAATTGCCACCAGGATAAACATGTGCCCGTTTGATGCGGCTGGCTCGATAGGTCCAATGACGTCCATCCCCCAGGCGGCGAATGGCCACAGTGAGCTTGTTGTAGTAAGCTTGTTTGGAGGAACCTTTATAATATCTACATGTATCTGACAGCGATGGCATTTGCGAATATACCGGATACAGTCTGTCTCCGTAGTCATCCAAAAATAACATGCTCAGAGTATCTTCTTTGCTAAAACAAAACCATTCATATACGGCCTGCAAGTTTCTGCGTGCACTTCGTCCAATAGTCTGGATGCTTCTTTTGCTTCGACCCACCTCAATAAACCCAAATCGGGCGTCCTCCTATACAGGATTCCCCCACTGTGAAAGAAATTGTTGGATAATCTTCGAAGTGTGTGCTTTTGAGTGGCATTGGCAAGCTCTGGATATTCTCCTGTTGTCAAGTACCTTTTGATGTCGTGGAACCATGGTTTTTCGTCTGCTTCTTCCTCAACCTGAGCACAATAAGTTGGCTGATCGTAAATCCTTACTGGGATGGGATCAATGAAATTCGTATCTGGATGCTAGATCAAGGATGATAAAGTAGCCAATGCATCAGCGAACTCGTTCTGGACCCTAGGGATATGCTGAAATTCCGTCTTGGTGAATCTTTTCCTTAATTCCTCTATGTGATGCAAGTAGAGGAGTATCTTAGAGTTCTTGGTTGCCCACTCTTCTCGAACTTGACGTATGAGCAAGTTTGAATCCCCGATCACTAGAAACTCCTGAATGTTCATGTCAATGGCTATCTTGATCCCTAGGATGGAAGCTTCATATTAAGCCATATTATTTGTGCAGGTGAATCTGATCTTGGCGGATACCGGGTAATGTTGGCCGGTTCTTGATACTAGGACTGCTCCTATGACAATTCCTTTGAAATTTGCAGCTGCATCAAAAAACAACCTACAACCATCGTAGGATTCTCCAATATCTTCTCCTATGAAGGACACTTCTTCATCAGGAAAATACGTTTTCAAGGGTTCGTATTCTCCGCCAATGGTATTCTCGATATGGTGATCTGCTATGGCTTGACCCTTGATTACTTTTTGAGTCACGTAAACAATGTTGAATTCACTCAGCAAGATTTGCCACTTGGCGAGCTTGCCAGTGGGCATGGACTTCTGGAAGATATACTTAAGCGGGTCCATCCTTGATATGAGATAAGTAGTGTGGGCCCAGAAATAATGCCTCAATTTCTGAGCTACCCAAGTCAGAGCACAACAGGTGCACTCCAATAAAGAATATCGGGCCTCGTACGGGGTGAACTTCTTACTGAGATAGTAGATGGCTTGCTCCTTCCTCCATATTTCATCATGTTGGCCCAGAACACAACCGAATGCTCCATCCAAAAATGCGAGATAAAGTAGTAGAGGCCTCTCTAGCTCGGGCGGAACCAAGACCGGTGGCATTGATAGGTATTCCTTGATTCTGTCAAAGGGTCAGTCCATTTAGTAGCAGCATCTTTCTTCAGCATTTTAAAGATGGGTTCACAAATGACCGTGGGTTGAGCTATGAATCGGCTAATATAGTTGAGTCTTCCCAAGAAACTCATTATGTCCTTCTTGTCCTTTGGAGGTGGCAATTCTTGAATGGCTTTGACTTTTGATGGTTCCAATTCTATTCCTTGATGACTCACGATGAAACCCGGTAATTTTCTAGCAGGAACCCCGAATGCACACTTGGCGGGATTTAGTTTCAGATTGTACCTCCTTAGTCTGTTGAAGAACTTTCTCAAATCTTCCATATGATCAGTGGCTTTTTTGGATTTGACGATGACGTCGTCCATATATACCTCGATCTCCTGGTGTATCATATCATGGAAGATAGTAGTCATGGCTCTCATGTAGGTGGCGCCAGCATTCTTTAAACCGAATGGCATCATTTTGTAACAATACATTCCCCACGGCATGATGAAAGCTGTTTTCTCTGCATCTTCCTCATCCATCCATATCTGATGATACCCGGCGAAACAATCAATAAAAGACTGCAACTCATGCTTAGTGCAGTTGTCGATAAGAATGTGTATGTTTGGTAAGGGGAAGTCATCTTTATGACTGGCCCGGTTAAGATCCTGGTAGTCGACACAGATTCAAACCTTCCCATCCTTCTTTTGTATTGGCATGATGTTGACTAACCATGTCGAATACTCTACTACCCTGAGAACCTTGGCTTTGACTTGCTTAGTAACCACTTCTTTGATTTTCAAACTCATGTCGGGCTTGAATTTCCTGAGCTTCTGTTTTACCGGCAGACAGGTTGGATCTGTTGGCAATTTGTGAGCTACAATGGACGTGCTGAGACTAGTCATATCATCATACGACCAGGTGAATATGTCCTCGTATTCCCTAAAAAAATTCCGTATATTCTTCCTTTTCTATTGGCGACAGGTGAAAACTGATAGGAGTTTCTTTGATATTTTCCATATCTCCCATATTAATGACCTCGGACTCTTACAAGTTAGACTTAGGTCTATTCTCAAAATTCTCAACTTCTCTGACGACCTCTTCAGGTATCTCATCTTCTTCTGAGTCTACGTCCTTTTGTTGTGTTGTTTCGTTGCAAGTCACAATCATTGGTTCATTGCGAAGATAAGTAATAGTAATGCTTTGGGTAGGGGAACAAAAATAAAAGAAAAACAAAAAGGTAACAAGTTAGTGCGGGTCATGAGGAAAAAAATATTGTAGTATTTAAAGACGTTGTGCGAAAAATGTAAATCGCGTCCTAATTTTGGTGCCTCATTGTGCCCGAGGTAGGCCTAGCGAAAAATAGTTTTGGAGAACTTATAATGCTAAATGCCTCATTTTATTGATATGAATAAGACGAATCCAAAATGATGCTAAATAACAGAAAGTAAAATGTCACTAGTGGCCATTGGCCTTATCATTAAAGCAAAATAAAAGACTCCTAACTACTTGGTCCCAGAAGGAACTTCCCCAGATTTGGCATCTTTGTCTCCCTCGAACAGTTCTACCAACTCGCATAGTCCTAACAGCAAATAGGCTCAGGCCAGATGTTCGCCTGCATTTCCTTCAGTGTTTTGATAGTCTTTAATCCTCTTGATGAACTTTCCTTCCAGCTCTACTAGACCACGCTCCAAATACCCTAATCGATTGTTGGCGCTGACAGCCATGTCTTTCCACTCCTCGATCAATATCTGATGGGCTTCTTGTATTTCCCGATGCTCACTTTCACACTCTCGAATTCTCTTGTGCAGTAGATTATATTTAACCCGTGCTTCAGCGTGCTCGTCAATAATTCTGTGACCTCGAACGAACTCGAGCAGACCCATGCCATTGTCTTCCAACCAACACGAATAGTGCAGCACACAACCGGCGTGATACCATTCTGGATCAATGGATTCTTTCCCCAAAATGATTTTGCAATGCCACAAATGCAGAGCTTGGCACCTATGAGGGCTATCATCGTCCTGGAAATTGGACCTGAGGTGGCTCATTTTGTCGACCCTTGGTATGATTTGCTTTCTTCCAGCCTGCCTCATGGCTCGAAGAGGAATGTAGGGATAAGTTCCTCTTAAACCAATCAATATGAGAAAAGGTGCATCTCGAGATCGAACAATGAATTTATCCGTGAGTGACCACTCAAACATCCATTGTACCTGGTCCTCTTTTAGATTCTCAAATAATTCTACCCATCCTTTGGCGTCCTCTGGTTAAGCGAACATTTTAGGCATATAGTTCATATGCTTTGGCTGGTGGAAGGCGATATGATCATCCCAATCTCTGCGTAGGACCTCTTGGCGGTATTCTCCTTTCTGGAGGTCTTCCATGAGCCAAAGCTGAAGTAACAAGTTGCAACCCTCAAAATGATTGCCTTATTGTTGACAGTTGTTCAAAGCACGGTATATCTCAGCAACGATCATGGGCACTATGCTGAAAGTTTGTCCACCAATCCCTTCCATCAAAGTCTTGGTTACCGTGGCCAGTCTGGTGTGGATCCTAGCCTTCTTCATAGGGAATACGATCATCCCCAAAAAGCAAAACATGAAAATGAAGACCCTTCTATGGACATGTCCCAATGAGGCGATGGAAAACTCATCTGAATATGTGCGGTATGACTTGCTATGGTCGTACCTCTCGTATAGGTAGTCAAATGGGATGTAAGAGTCTTTCAAACAAGTCAATTCTGGGTTTTTCTTTAGTCCCATTATCTTAAAGAAACCCCTTCATTTGCGATTCTCTGGCATAAGCAAACCCAGAGTCTCCCAAGGAATTCCAGCTAAACCTCCTATTTTTTCAAGTAAAAGAGTCATTTCAATGTCCCCAAAGTGTAACACGGACTTTTCAATATCCCAGAACACTGTTGCAGCCACTATGATTCTGTTGTTAGGCTAAATTTCTAGAAGAGAAGGCAGATTACCTAAGTACTTGCGGACGAGTGTCTGCTCACTAGAATTGAGGTCTTTCCACCAATTAAGCAGCCCTGGATGAATGTTTGTTACCATGCCAAATCCGGGGACATCGTTCCTCATTTTCTACAAAACGAAGCGTTAGGCCCTTACCCCCACCAGACTTGGCTATTTAAACCAATAATTAACATAGCAAGAACTCAAGTTCTCCAAATAAATGCACAGAACATGGAGGTGTCCGTTTGGGTTTCAAGGAAATCCGATGGACTTTGGACAAGGCAATCTTACTGAGTCATTATGTGGACAACATAACTAACTCGACTAGGTTTGACCATGATGCATGTACAGTTGAAATAGAGTAAGGTTTTTATTGGGGTTTTAGACAGGTACCCTTGAGCGGACAACTCAAGAGGAAAAGGCATGGAACCGTCGACTGCACCGCTGATCGACTGATTTTACAGAAAATATGCCTTTGCCAAATTTAAAGGGTGATAGTATTGGAAGCGCGCAACTACTCATTATAAGCGTTGCTATAGTATTTATTTGGCACGAGTAGAATATGATGTTGAAAATGTAGTTTACAAGAATGAAACATGTTGACACGTATTTTCACGTTCATACAATAGAGTTTACAATGATTGCTCAAAAAAAATTATAACAGCATTGATGAAAAAGCGGTAAATGAAAGTAATTAAAGAAAAAGAAACAAAATAAACAAGTTAGTTTCAAATAAAGTCATTAAACAAACGCAGTAAAAGAAAGCAATAAAGTCACATATAGCATGCAATGGTAAAAGTCGAAAGATTCCCCAGCAGAGTCACCATGCCGTCGACGCCCCTTTTTCTTTGCGGAATCGGAATCGAGTTCACGACATTTGGGAAGAAAACTATATTCCCGTTTGGGAAATGGGTTTTGGATTTTTGGAGAGTTGCCACCTAATGATTATAGTGCATTAGGACACTTTTTAGAAGAATTAAAGATGAAAACCATAGTTTGGGTAAGGGCTCGAAATTATCTCGAGGGGAAGGTGTTAGGCACCCCTCAAGATCCACTAGTGTGGTTCCCGGCCATGCTACAATTGTGACTTTAAATGAAAAACATGAATAAACAAGCAAGTATTGAAAATAAGAAGCATAAAAGGAGTGCTGAAATTCATGAAGGAAACAATTTTGTGATTGAAGAGATACGCAAGTAAAGGTAAAGGGTCAAACAATTGGTGCAAGCAACATGAAAGACGTATAAGAAACAGTAGTTGAAATAGCCTTTAAAAATCTGAAGATTATTAAACCAATAAAGAGGGAGGGGGGTCCTAGGTTTATATATTACATGGATCATTCGCACAAAACCGGTACCCAATTGTACGCATAGTGTTATTGTGTAAGCATTATCTCCATGTCTACCCTTCTCGCCCTGCTTAAGGTATTAGAGCGCGAAATGGTATCGCTTAATTATTGCATGCTACTACGCGTCCCCATCCTATTAGTCCCGAAGGAAAATGGACTCCTAATCCTAAAGGGGAGGGGGCTTAGGGCGTTTAGAGGTTTCAAAGGATAAAATGCTAAGGCTGACACAAAAACAAATAGTTGCAGACAGAAATGGGATACAGACAAGCAAGCAAGGCTCAAATATGCCTCCATAAATTATCAAAAACATAGAGTTTAGCATGTCTTTCACGTACTGATTTTTGTATTATTTAAATAAAACGACGAGCGGACTGGTTCAACGCATATTTTTAGGCGAAAAGTCTACATTAGTCATACTCGAATGCAGTTGTTTGAAAACTGATCTGGTTGACTTAAGGGTTAATTAGAACTAGGTGTGACATGTACTGATTTTAGAAACAGATGCACAAACTAACAGGGGTTACTGATTTTAGCGGGACAATACAAGTTTAACAGCTAGTATTATCTCTATTTAGATTCGAAACTTCCTATAGGCATGCTTTCTATATGAATAATGATTTGGACACCCTTTAGACATTAAAGATATCCTAGGAGCATGGCTTCTACATGAAGTTTTTATTATTATTTGTCTAAAAATAGTTTGCCTAATGTCGTTTGCAGAATGCAGCCGTTTGGTAGACCATCTTTTATATGAAATTGCGGGACAATTAGGAACTAACCTATATGCAGGACATCTGTGCATGCTATGGTCTATCACTTATCCGTATCTACAGCGTTGACCCTTTCGATGTGGTAGTATGTTTCTCCACTTATTCTTCTTCTGCCTCCAATAACTGGGATGTTCTGGCGACTATATATGGGGTTACTACCATCCCCATGAACGATCACCTCTTGGTATTAACCTATGCACAAGTAATAGACATGTCAAGCCGATTTATGGAAAAATAACAGCATATAGTAGTAACTAAAAGGAAGACATTTGAAGCATGATAGTCAAGTTTCAGTGTTTAACAATAGAGAAGAAGTTCAGAAACATGCAAAGAGTTGAGTGAAAACCATACTAGCTGCACAAACAATTTCAAAGAAATCGAATAGTCCCCAAAGAAACTAGGGTTTTTGAAAATCAATCGAGTTTAGAGGAGACAAGCAGATAAACAAATAAACAGGTTCAGAATCTCGGATAAGCCCAAAATTAGGGCTTTCACTATGCTAACTCAGGTAAAAAAAAATAAGGCAAATCAAACGACCATTAACAAACAGACCAAGAAACTCAAACAAAATCCCAAAGAAAATTAGGGTTTTCAACATGCTAACTCAGATAGAAGATAACACAAACAAAACAGAGTAAAACATGTCAAGAATCAGAGAAGAGATTTGAAATAACTTAACATGAAACCCTAGTTGAATAATAAAGAGTTTCTGAAAGCAAAAATTAAAGAATCTTCGAGAAAAACGCATAGAAGGTTCACACACACATAGATCCAGAACAGATCTAAAATAAATTGAAGGAACCTGAGAGATTAGGGTTTCGATGAGAAACCCAGGTGATCAGAAAGGCTTAGGAAAACATCGATCAGAGCAAGAAAGTCGAAGATAAAACTTGAATAGCCATGACTGGCCGGACAAAGGTTGAAGACGACCGAAGAACAGTCATCGAACAAAGGCTTGGTCGGAACCCTTCAAGATCTGGCAATAGGACCTTTAGAAACTAGCACGCAGAAGCCATGAAAGGCTAATATAGGCCTCCGATGAGCCTGAGACGCCATAGATTAGGGTTTCGATGAGAGGCGACAACTAGGGTTTGAGGTGAGTTGAGAGAGAGTTTAGAGAAGAAAGGATTCAGAGGCGGCGGTCGAGAGAAATGAGGTAGGGTTTTGGGGTCATTTGAAATAAAAAAGGAAAGGGAAGAGCGAAGCCGTTGATCTAAAGGATCAACGGCTGGGATTGAACGGGTTAAATGGGAAACGGGTTTGGGTATGATAGGAAAGGGTATGGGTCGGGTAGTCGTATTAATTGGGCTGGGTAATTGGATTTCAAATTGGGGCTGAAATTAGTGCCAAATTGGCTAAAATTGAAATGCAATAAGGCCAAATCGTAAATAGCCAATTTTCCCCTTTTAATTTTATAAAATTAGTAATACTAATTTAAAAAAACAAATTAAACGTACTGGGTAAATAAGTATTACATAAATATTAATTAAAAATGCTGGGACTAATTTTATAAACATAAAATGCCATAAATTACAAGATAGGCTATAATTGCAACTATATGCCATTTAGCTTTAAAAATACCAAATAAACTTGTAAAAATATGCGAACATTACCTTAATTATATTTTGGTGTAAATGTGAAAATAAAATGAATTATTCACCAAAATGATAATTTTGGGAATAATTATTGGGAAAACAAGATAGGTAATAAGTTGGTTTTAAAAATCATTAAAAAGGCCAAAACTCTTGGGTGTGCTTATATATGCACCAATATGCTATTTTGGAAATATTCGGGTATAAAAATACTTAGGAAAAATTGGGTATCAACAATATCGACTGACAGGAAGCCCGAAAAACCCCGGCTGGAGAAGCACAGGAAGTGAGTCTTTACGATATTTTTGAAATGTTGCAGGCACAGCAGTTGACTATCGCTCTGTTGCAAAGCCACCCGGAGACTCCCAGCACAGCATCGCCGGAAACAGCTATCCTTGCCAAACAAGTACCCAACAGATCAAGCAACAATGTATTGGTAACCAACCCTGCCATAGCAAAGGTGCTCGGGGATCTCTCCAGAATGATCGAGTTAGGGTCGTGAAAGTTCATGCGACAGTCGTTCCCCGAAGATGCAGTCCCGGAACCCGTTGCACGGAAGTCCGGAATGCAAGAACTCCCTAAGTGAAACAGGACCTCGGATCCCTACGAGCACATCGCCGCCTACATGTGCGCGGGAAAAGTCAATGACCTTCAGGATGATGAGTTCGAGCCCGTCTTATTGAAGAGGTTCGGAGAAATACCCTCAAAGGGAACCACGATGTGGTGTCGTAGCCTAGCACCGTACCTCACAAACTCGCTTACCGTGCCGGCAGATTCCTTCACAGATACACACACTGATGTCATCGAAGCAGTGACGAGAGAGCCCGAATCATACAGGGCCGAACAAAGTGAGAATGAAATACCACGTGATTTAACACCTCATTCCCAAATAAAACGAACGAGATCACCCCTAACTTCGAATGACTGGGCAGCACAGGCCTTTACCCAAAGCCTAAACGAACCAAGCCCAACGACTTCAGAGCAGTAAAAATGAAACTTGATCAGATACGCAGCCGAGATCTGGTCGGATCCTTGTACTTGGCACCAGCCACGAATCAGGGTCGTGGATGACCATTCGGGAGCTTCCTTAGGCTCAGTATACCCAAGTAGGCTACCGACAAAGAAACTAGTGCCAAAGAGAGGGAGGTACTGCCCGTGCGTCATGGATAGATGGAAAGCCCCAAGATGCAACCTACCTCGAGACGATCGGGAAATGGTCAGAGGTCAACATCCTCGAGGAATATTTAACAAAACTAGATTCGACAAGGACGAACGACCGGCAAGGGCACCTTGTCCATCAAAGTACAATTTCTGCATCACTATACCAAACATCGTGTTCGCCATAAGTGAAACCAGGGATGTCAAACGGCTCAGACCTATTCGACCAAGCCCCTCCCCAAAGGAACAACAACCTGGTGCAAAAACCACATGGCGTGCATGACCACAAGGTTGAAAATGGCCACCAACTCAAGAGGAAAATAGCTGAGCTACCCAATAAAAATCGCCGCCAAGTACTATCGAGCGATCAAGCTAGAATTCAACCCTGAGGGACAAAGGCAACCAGGAAAAACGAAGCAAACGGGCCACGACATATTTCCACGATAGTGGAGGAACGGCGACACCCTCCAAGGACTTATAAAATTTAAAGTAAAAATGCTCGTTACCAGGAACAGACGGCTCCAGGGATACGTTCCAGAGGATGCCTTTACATCCAGATAAGATTTAACTTCAATACCAAACACATATTTATAATATGCAAGTAATAGCCTAGATAACATCTATAATTACAGATTTACTACAGAATGTTGAAGCAGTAGGAGAAACAGAGGAAATTAAGTTCAAATACAGATTGTATTTAATCATTCTTCTACTCAAAATACATGCTCACAATCAACTTTGTTGTCCATAGTTTGGAAAGTTACCTGAAAATTGAAAGAGAACCAAAAAGAAGTAAGGATTTAACTAGAATAGCAGCAGAATCAGCTTAAACCCAACAACAGGACAGTAGTAAAATCAGTAACTCAAACCACTTTTAAAATCCAAATTCAAGGCATCTTATAACCATGTGCAAAGACTTGAAAAATTTTCAGAAGTTAAAACTAACAAAGAAGATCCGGAAGATGAAATCAAGTGGAATTTGAGCAATTTTGAACAAAGAAAATGCTAAATTTTTCATTGTTATCTCCGAGTTTTTGCTCAAATATACTCAGCCATTTTCTTTCAGTGTTTTTAATCTATGAATTTTATTTTTTTGAGCTAGAAGAAAAGTTGCATTTATAGGCAAGGTATTAGCTCAAGAAAAAATGTATTTAGTTTTGCACTTCTGCCCTTTTTGAATTCTCATTTTTGCTCAGAAATTCTTTAGTTCAGAAATCAAATTTCACATTAGGCCCCACCCCAACTTCCTAGAATCTTCCCTAGACTGTTATTCAGAGATTCCCTTACCTAAATTCCCTAAACTGCCCTTCAATACCCTGTTAATTACTTCTGAAACCATACCAAAATATGGGTCAAATTGACCCAAATCCATTTAGTGCGTCTGTATAACTCATGTCTTGGGCTTCGAATTTCAGGGTCCAAATCTAATCTGAATTATGTCAAATCCAAATTCCAAGTCAACAAACAAAATTACCAACCTAAACGACCTACTGGATCACAAAAACTCATGAAGTCTTGGGAATAAAGAGAAAACAAAAATAAAATCCTAACAAATCTAACACAGGAGTGGAAACATGCTAAATAACAAATCAACATTAACATGCATAAAGAAAATGACCCTGAAGACCTAACAAAAACGAGAAAGAATCCAGAAGAAAGAAAAAGATAGAATACAAAAGAGATGATGAAAAAGAAAAGAGGAACAGATTAAACAAAAAGAAAAAGGGGGGATACCTACAAAACTCCAGCATCAAGGGGCTGAGATTGGGTCTTCAAATCACCCAATTTTTGGCTCAATCTGATATTAATCGTGTGTTCTTTATCAATAACACACGAATAAAGTCAAAATGGACCTAAAATCTTCAACGAAATATTGATTTGAAAATTTTGAGATTTTAGAGTTCAACTTTGATCAAGATTCGAGGGGTTCAAGTCTGTTTCGAGGGAAAAGAATTGGAGATTAGGGAAGACGAGGGTATAAGGTTTCTATGGTGTTGATTTGGAGTCATTTGGGACCAAAGCCACCACCAGAGGGGATGGAAATTTTAGGCCGGCGCTATGGTTTGGTGAGTAACGTCTCTGAAGAGGATGAGTTTGAGAGAGATGAGTTTAAGAGGGGGGTTAGGCTTAGGATAGTTAAATATTTATAGGACCCTAGTTTTAAGCCGTTGATTTGGACGAGATCAACAGCTCAGATTAAATACACAAAACGCGGTCGTTTGGATTTGCATGGGGGGTGGACCGATTCTTTGGAACGGGTCTGGGCTGGGTCGATCGGGTGTTAGTGTTAGACGACTTGGGCTTGGAGAAAAAGAATAAAAAGGCTCAAAAATCTGAACCTTTATTCTTTCTCTTTAAAATTTCTCTTTTTACTTCCTTTTCTTTCTTTTTTTTCCAAAATTAAAAATAAAACCCTTAATGAAATCTTAAAATAAATTAGCCTATCAAAAATACTAATTAATTCTAAATAAAAATTAACATAACTAATAAAAAAAAATTTAAAGAAAAACTACCAAATTCGAAATTAAACAATAAAATGCAAAAATGGTTATTTTATGGTGATTTTCTAATTTTTATGAAATACTAATTTACTAATTAATATAAAAATATAAAATTAAATTCTAAATGCAAATGCAACATATTTTTGTATTTTTTTATGATTTAAATAAAATTAAACATGCAATAGAATGCAAACAATCAGGAAATAAATTCTACAATAACTTCTAAAAATGACAAATAATTAAGAGGAAATCTAATTTTTGGAATTCTGTAGGAGCACTTCATGTAAGGCAAAAATCACGTACTCACAGCTGCCCCTCTTAGTTTGGAGACACGAAGAGTTTTCGGGCAAAGATAAAATGAGCAATTATGAGGGATTTTTGCCAGTTTGACACTCCATGAGAAGCATTTTTGAAAAGAGTCTGACCGAATCTTGCTTCAAAGATTGCCTACATATCCTTGGCTATAATGGAATCATGTCAGTGTAGTTCTGGAAGTTTTGGTAGCTAGGACTACCGAAAAGCTGTGATTTCATTATTGTTGCTACTGCTACTGTTTACCGAACTCCTTATTACACCAAAAATGGAAAATAAAAAGCTAAGCTAGTTAAGCCTACCAACTATGAGTTACAAGATTCATATCTATAAATCTCTTGATGTTTGATCCTGAGTGTTAGATTGTTCTTGCTGTGGACTCCGATCTAAATCTTGATGCTCGTTACTGCAATCACTGGTTCATTCTTCAGCTTTTGGATCAAGGCGGGACATGAGAAGCTTGTGACTTCAATCAAATTTCGATCAGTTCACATCCTTCTCCACTTCAGCACTTTGAGTTCATTTCTTTTTGTTTCTTTTCTTCTTTTATTTAACGGAAAAGGCCTAAAAATGTCACTCAACTAACGGAAATGGCTTATCTATGCCATCCATTAAAAGCTCGGCCTATCCATGCCATTGCCGTTATACTTTTGGCCTATTCATGCCACTAACAATATACTTTTTGCCTATTTATGCCATTGTTCACTAACAACCCAATTTTTTTGTTTTTAAATAATAAAAATTAATTTTTTAACCCCACATTTGCCACGTGTCTTTATATTATTGGTTCTTCTTTATATGACCCTGCATTTCTTTTAACCCTGATTATGTATAATTAAATATGCCCAACCCGATAAAATCCAACAGTCTTTTAACCCCACCCCAAATTTCTTGTCATGAATCGAAATCCAACTAGTCGTAAAGGCACTTAACCCAACCCGTTAGGTAAGCCAATTAACAACTATCCAATTTAATGATATTTTTTCAGATAAATAAATGATAAAATAGCTGAACCTTAATACATTTCCCAATAACCGGTAATATAAATCATTAGCTTTTAAGATTTAGATTTTTACAAAATGAATTGAAGTAAACACAACATCGGTCCAGTGATTTTTAAAAACAAAATGAATAGTGATTTGTAAAAATCACTCATTTGGTTTCAAACTGAACAGTGATTTTTTCAATGATTTGTATTTATTTGAAACCCAAGTTGTGTTTATTTCAATTCATTTTGTAAAAATCTAAATCTTATTAGAGGTTCATGATTTGTACCTCCAGTGTTTGGGAAATGTATTACGGTTCAGTTATTTTATCATTTATTTGTCTAAAAACTATCTCATTAAATTGGATAGCTGTTAATTGGCTTACCTAGCATGTTGGGTTAGGTGTTATTACAACAACTTGGATTTTGAGTCGTGACAAGAAATTTGGGGTGAGGTTAAAAGATGGTTCGATTTTATCGGGTTGGGCATGGTTAATTATACATAATCAGGGTTAAAAGAAATGTAGGATCAAGTAAAGAAGAACCAATAATATAAAGACACGTGGCAAATGAGGGGTTGAAAAATTAATTTTTATTATTGAAAAACCGAAAAAATTGGGTTGTTAGTGAGCAATGGCATAAATAGGCCAAAAGTATAAGGTTAGTGGCATGAATATGCCAAAAGTATAACGACAATGGCATGGATAGGCCGACCTTTTAACGAATGGCATAGATATGCCATTTTCGTTAGTTGAGTGACATTTTTAGGCCTTTTCCGTTTCTTTTATTTTAGACTGAGACTCATTTTTAGTCATCTCGAATCATGTGCACCGAGGTCAAACCTGCTCAGAAACCAACACAAACCAACGAATAAAATTTTTCTGCCCCAGTTTTCACTAGGAAAATTTCGTGAGTTATTCGTAACGCAAATCTAAGCTATTTCTTTATTGAAATAAATAAAAGTCAGGATTGTTTATCCTAGGGAATATGGAGTGAAGCCCTAAATTGGGAAGATTGCCAGGTTATGCTGGAAAGATGACCAGGTTATGCTGGAAAGATGACCAGGTTATGCCGGAAAAGAAAAAGGGTCCTCGAGTTATGCTGGGAAAGCTATTGGTTATGCCAGAAGAAAAGAAAAATGTCACTGAATTATGCCAGGGAGGTCCACGGATTATGCCGAGAGAAAAGAAAAAAGGTCCCTGGATTATGCCAGAAGGGTCCACGGGTTATGCCAGGAGAAAAAGAAAAAGGTCCTCGGGTTATGCCGGGGAGGTCGATGGGTTATACCGGGAGAAAAGAAAAAGTTCCCTGGGTTATGTCAGGGAGGTCCACGGGTTATGCCAGGAGAAAAGAAAAAAAAAAAGGTCCCTGGATTATGCGAGGGAGGTCTACGGGTCATGCTGGGAGAAAAGAAAAAAGGTCCTTGGGTTATGCCAGGGAGAAAATAAAAAGTTCCTTGGGTTATGCTAGGGAGGTCCACGGGTTATGCCAGGAGAAAAGGAAAAAGGACCTCGAGTTATGTCGGGGAGGTCCACGGGTAATGCCGGGAGAAAGGGAAAAAGGTCCATGGGTTTCAGAGTCGCCCCTTGGGATATTTTATTTGATGTTCCAAGTCACCGGTTTATTTAAATCTCAAAATCGAGGAAATTTGACTTTCCTTTTGAAGTCTGCGAACCAGAAATTCTTAATAAGGAATTCTGTTAACCCGGGAGAAGGTGTTAGGCATTCCCGAATTTCGTGATTCTAGCACAGTCGCTTAAAATCTTATAATTGTCATATCATCTGATTTTAATACATGTTTTGGCCTATGGTATATTTTTAACTTATTAGCCGCTTTTAATTAATTTTAGGAAGATTCAACATTATTTAAAACACGTCTTGAACCACCTTACATGAAATGCACCCGCGATCCACGACACATTTTATCTAACGTTATTGAAAATTGGAGTTGGGTCACATGAAATGCATATCTTAGTTTAAGAAAATTAATTTAAATAGTGCGCCTAAAGAAACTACGCACTTTCAAGTTTACGAGGGCCTTGAAAATTTAGCTAATGGCACACCTCGATTCTAAAGAGTTAAAATTAATTATATGAGGGCCATGGGTTTTAGGATTTCATTCGATATGGCACACCTCAATTTCATTTCTATTAGTGTTTGTTCCTGAATCTAATCTTATAAGGGTCATGTCAATTTAAACTTATTTAAGTCCAATTCTGATTTTTACTAATATGATCAAACCAAACCGTCATGACCCATTATTTGTAAAAAAATAAAAAGAAATTGACCTAAAATTGATTCCGATCACAATTTCACGTAGCAAGAACAATTGTCCATTTGTTAGAGCACTCATCGATATATCATTCTCAAAACCAAATTTGAACTTACTGATCTTTGACCAAATTGAAACGCCTACGAGACAAAATCTTTTAATATTACTAATAAACCATTGCCCAAATTAGGAAATCACCTGATGGCCCAAATTATCTTAAACAAAATAAGACCATCTCCCAAACTTCTTAACCAAGTTATGTACACAAAAGCTTTTTAGCACAGTAGTATTTAGTAAAAATCAGAAATTGAAAACACTCAGAATCAAGTATTGAATTAATTAAGGCAACATAATGAAAAATACAGATTTCAACCCTTGGAGCTATTAAAAAAAAATCAAGACAAAATAGAGACGAACCTTAAGCACTGAAACTTTATATAGAAATTCCAGTCATGTTCAAAGCTTGAAAAGAGAATCGGCAACCAAACTTAAACAACGGTAACAACCACACCGACGAAACTCGGATAGAACTTCTCGAACAGACAACTTATCGACCCGACTCGAACTTGTGGTGGCGTTTCGCAGCTGGGTTGCTGCTGATTTTTAGTCATACTGTGAAGCCGTATTTTGACGGAGAAAAGGGGACCAAAGAATAGGCTTATGGGTGAGAGCTATGGAGCTTAAGGGCCTATTTTAATGGCTTATTTTTCAGCTTTTTCTATGGAATATTGAACTGCATAAACAAAGTGCTTTTCTCGTTCTTTCTCTGTTTCCATTTTCCCCTCTTTAGTGAATATCTCCCGCTCCTCTATCTCCTAAATCTTTCTTTTTGTGTATTTATCTCTTGCGGCTGATCTAGATCTCAGGGTGTCTAAGGTTTTTTCGATGTAGGCTACTATTATATAGGGGTAGGAATTACCTTAGAGTATGTGCCTAGAAATTATGGGTTTGAGAACTATGGGTTAGATCCAAAATTAGAGTTGATTTGGATTGGTTTTGGTAGAAAATGAGACACTTAGTCTCTTTAAGGAAGACTTGGTTTGGAAAAGTCAACCGGAGTTGACTTATGAGTTAAAGGGCTCGGATGTGATTTTCGGTGATTCGGTTAGCATCGGGGGATGATTTGTGACTTAGGAGTGTGATCGGAATGGATTTTGGAGGCCCGGTGTAGAATTAGGCTTGAATTGGCGAAGTTAGTATTTTGGCGAATTCCGGTTGATAGGTGAGATTTTGATCTGAGGGTCAGAATGGAATTCCGAGAGTTGCAGTAGCTTCGTTAGGTGATTTTGGATGTGTGTGCAAAATTACAGGTGATTCGGAGGTGGTTTGATCGGGCTTTTGATTGAATGCGAGTTTCAGAAGAATTTGAGGAACTTAGGCTTGGATTTAATGTAATTTGATGGTTTTAGTATTAATCATGGTGTTTTGATGATTGGAGCAAGTTTGAATAAGGTATTGGATCATGTTTGTGTTTTTGGTTGAGGTCTTGGGGGCCTCGGGCTGAGATCGGATGGTTAAACGGAGAGTTTTGGAATTTTTGCATGTTAAAGGTTTGCTGGTATCTGGTATTTTTGCTTCTGCGAAAATTGGACCGCAGAAGCTGTTCCGCAGAAGCAAAAGAGGGAGTCGCAGAAGTGAGTCTTGGACTCGAGGCAGGTTCCGCAGAAGCGGACGGTTGGACCGCAGAAGCGGTCTCGCTTTTGCAAAAAACGTACCGCAGAAGCGGTCCTGGGCGAAATGAGAGAATCCGCAGAAGCGGAAGTCACAGAAGCGACATTTTTATCACGGAAGCGGAAGTAGGCCTGGGCAGAAGGGTTTTTAAAATAACATTTCATCCGTGAGCTAAGGGTATTTTTCCTCCATTGTTGAACATCTTGAGAGCTTTTTGGGAGCAATTGAAGACGGTTTCGACTGGGATTGATTGGAGGTAAGTTTTATGAGTTAAAAACATGATTATTATGTGAAATTAACCTAGAAATTCATGGAAATTAAGCATAAAATTGATGAACTAGGGCTTGGAATTTTGAGATGTTAAATTGGGATTTGATGGGTCATTTGAGCTCGGATTTGAGAGTTCTTGGTATGTATGAACTCGTGAGAAGATGAGGAATCCAGTGATGGTAAATTTTTTGATTTTCGATAAGTGGGCCCGGGGTTCGGGTTTTGATAATTTCGAGATTTTTGCTATTTTTTGATTGTTTTTGATTGGGTATTGTCCCATTGACATATTATGATGTATTCGCTCTAATGTTGGATAGATTCGACACGCGTAGAGGCCGGTTTGAGGGGCAAAGGCGTCGCGAGCTAGAGATTTTACCGGTTCGAGGTGAGTAATAATTGTAAATGATATTCTGAGTGTTTGAAACCCCAGACTGCACATTGTAGTGCTATATTGAGGTGACTTGCACGCCGGATAGCGAGCGTGGGGTAGAGCACCGTTGGGGATTGTGACTTTGTCCGTCCCGGTTGTTGATTTTAGCGCGTATTCGACTGAAACTTATTTGATATTAGCATGATTTCGGCTGATTGCCATATTTGGGCTTTGTGCTAATTATTTAAACCCCTTCGGGGATTTTTATCACTCTTTCCTCACTATTTGATATACTACTAGAACTCAGTCCTGTTGATTATACTGTTTTTGGAAACTCAGCCGATTTTTTGAAACTCTACTGATTTTTCACTGTTCTCTGAGCTGAGAACTATTATTTTATTTATGCCCAAAGGCTTTCAGACATCGAGTGATATGCGAGGAGGCTTTCAGGACTCAAGTGATATGTGTGGAGGCTTTCAAGCCTCGAGTGTGATATGAGAAAGCTTCCATGCCTTGTTGTATATGCCACGAGGTAGTTTTATATTGCGCTTGGGCCGTAAGGGGCCCCTCCCAAAGTCTGTACACCTCCAATGAGCGTGGGTACCCATGTGATTTGAGAGTGAGCCCGAGGGGCTGATGTTGTACTGTGTGACTAATGCTGAGCCCGAGGAGCTGATACTGTTCTGAGTGATGTGATACTGTGCCCGAGGGGCTGATACTATTATGAGCGGTTGATATTGTGCCCGAAGGGCTGGTATTGTTTTGAGATGTGCCCGAGGGGCAAACGTTTATGTGCTAATCTTGCATATTTATTTGCCTTTACCTATTTTACTGTGGTATTTATGCCCGAGAGGTGAATTTTCTGTGCTTATCAGCACTAATCGTTTTCGTAATTATTGAAAGGATCATTTTCAAAAGAGATTTGAACTGAGCCAAGGTATTTCTAAAGATTTCACAAATTTCACTATTTTCTCAGAAAAATTGTACCCGGCTTTTATACAGCATGTTGGTTGCTTTACGTGATTTCTTGCTGCTCAGTTATTATTTACTTTTATTAATCACTGAGTTAGAGTACTCACTTTACTCCCTACACCTCGTGTGCAGATGCAGGTATTTGTTTCACCGATAGCGGGTTTTGAGCTGGTTGAAGATTTCGCTATCATAGCTGAGCAAGGTGACCGCCAGCATTCGCGGCACCAGATTTCTTCTTTGATTTCTAAATTATGTTCCGTATATTACTGGCCTTGTAGTTGTATTTAGACTCCCCTAGATTCTCGTGACTTGTGACACCCCGATCAGTCTGTGTTTGGTTGTAATTACATTAGTTAATTTCATTAAATTATTTTTGAACTGTTATTTAACTGATTAACTGCTTAAAACTGTTGTCCTGAAATGATCTGGCTGGCCTTGTCTTCACGAGAGGCGCCATTAAGCCAAAACGGGGTTTGGGTCGTGACAAGTTGGTATCAGATCCTAGGTTACTAGGTCTCACGAGTCATGAGAAGGTTTAGTAGAGTCTCGTGGATCAGTACAGAGACGTCTGTGTTTATCCTCGAGAGGCTGCAGAACCTTTAGGAAAACTTCACATTCTTGAAATTCTTATCGTGTGCCCTTGATTTAGCTTGAAAAGGAACTCTTGAAATTCCTTCCACGCGTTTGTATGTGCACATTAGCGCTCAGTATCAGATGTGCCTCGGTGGCTTGTGCTTCCCTGATCGAGGGGCGGGATGTAATCTTTGTGAGTATGTTGGGCCAGTCTGGAAGATGTGAGGCCGGATCTTTGCCTATGGCTTGAGCACCGAGGTGCTAATTGTGTGAGTAATTGTTTTCAACTTAAATTTTCGGTATTGTCCCTATTAGTGGAAGTAATGGTTAGATAGCCATGTGATGAGTATGTTGGTACTGTGAGATGGGTCTATGTAACTTGGAAATAATGAAGAAAGTCTGTTGGATGATAAATGAACTATTAAGTGTATGATTTCCATTGTGATTTGACGTGTAGCTTTGAGTTATGGGTGCGTAAAGAATCATTCCATGTTTCCAGCTGAGAGTGGGGTAAATTCCAGGTTATGGTATAAGTTCAGGCTCAGGGAGACTGATTGACTATGTAATGTGTATGTTGGTGGAAGGTATGCAGAAATACTAAATTGAGACGAAGCAAGTGTGTTATCTCCTGCGGAGTGTTCGTAAGTGGTATGATCATTATGTGTATGTTAGAAGATCTCATGTGTAATTGAAGGGTACGTGTTGAAATTTGAAAATTTGGGTCGCTTAAGAGAGTGGACTCAACTGATGTGGGGATAATTGCGAGATTTACAGAGGATTACAGTACTAGATGATTTGTGTTTTCACAAACCTATTTTTTTTTTATGTTTAATCTCTCTATGGTATTATGGCATCTTTAGAGTAAAAGTGTTATGGGTTGTTGAGTGTGTCCTGATATATGGCTTCGAGCCAAGTTGGGGAGGTTGTTGTTGATTAGCTGATTGCACGGTTATGTGCTATGTTGGTTCCGATTTGAGGCATACTGGCGAATCAGTTCTGGTCGCAAAAATTGAGCCGAGGATGGCACGAGTGAAGCAAAATTTTGACAGAGGCCATATTATGCTTTATAGAGTATGAGAATCATGGAATGTCTAGAGTGTTATTGGCAAAGGATGCTCGGCGTATAGAGCAGGAAGTTGCGTGGTTGTATTGGGATGAAGATATCATTTTGTAGTATCGGAGTGCCAATAAGGCGCGGGTGGTTCTGTCCGTCAGGTCAGGTGATTTGCAGTTTGAATAAGAGAGAATGACTTTCAAAAAATAGTTCTAATATGTTCAAGAGTCTACAGGGAACAATCGGGTATCTTAAAGTTGCATGTGTGGTTAGGGACCGTGTTCTCATTGGAAGAGGTTCAGATTTGTGGTATTTCTATGTTAATTATGGGATTGTATGCATCAGTATCAGGAAAGTAAAGGTAACATATTTAGATTCATAGGAAGTTCTTCAGAGTTAAGTGCTGTGGAATGTGGTGCTTTTGGGAATATTCGAGAGAGGGTATTCAGCGGCTTAGGAATTTCAGAATATCTTTTGTGGAATGATTGGGTACTCGAGGTGTAATATGTATTTATACTGCAGATGGGATCAGGTATAGTAATTTTTGTGCTATGTGGAGCTGGAGACTGGGAGTTCTCATGTTCAGGCTATGTAGTGGTTGTGAATAGTGTGTATTGGTACCGTTAGCGGCTACTGGGGGTTTTGAAGCCCAAGTGGATCTTTCTTTGCTTGGTATGTTAGATTCTGGATATGATATTGGGGTATAGACTGGTTGTCTCAGTGTTGGGTTATTCTAGACTATTGTGCTGTGGGTTATGTCGGAAAAGGCCACAGGTTGCGTGGCGAGGTGCATCAGACTATGTTCTGGCGGAATGGTTGTGTTCCAAAGACCAGCGGACGGCTGGGAAGGATTGCCTTTCTTAATTGGGTCTTTGTGACGGATGTCAGTATAGAGGTTTCTACCATTAATTTGGTTCCGATATTAAGGGACTTTTCGGATGCGTTCCTTGTGGCCGGGCATATCACCGGGCGAGACTGTGGATTTCAGTATTTATTTGGTGCCGGGCACCATATCGTACGACTCCGGCATGAGTTATAGTAGTGGAAGAAGAAGCTTCAGTCTTCTTAGTAATGAGTTTGTTGGTAAGCTGATTGGTTACATGTTTAGCTTGAGTTGGCTTGGTTAGTCCCGAATTGTTTAGCTTGAGTTGGCTTGAGTTGATCGTTATTGAACCTGCTAGTGATCCGGGGAGATTTATGAGTTGCTTTTCTGTGCTGTGAGGTGTTATGATTTTCGGACTGTGGGCACATATAGTGTGGTGCTATCGAGATTCATAGTGGAAGTTGAGTTTTGTAGCTTACAACGCTATAAGTAGATATCATTATACAGTCAGTATGCTTACAACCGATGCTCAGTATTTTGTTATAATGAGCAAATTTGGCTCGATGTGCATCTCCCTAGGTGAGATATTTGTGTGGATCGGGTGGCACGCCGCCACGATTATGCTATCTAGATTGGGTTGCACGCCGCAACAATGTGATGTTGAGAATAGTTTTCCATAGGTTACTTGGTATTTCTTGCTTCCTGGTTTCTAAGGAAAGTCCGTATTGGGTGTTGCTCGGCGAATGGCGCATCGGTTGTGTCCTTTTAGGATTGAATGGTGTATGTTACTTGATTCACCGTGGGTGTAATGGATTTCTTGGTTTCAGACATCAATCTGTGCGTGGCTGTCTACTTGAGGTGCTTCATGTGTAACAGTGTTTGGATAAGATCGCGCATTGTAGCGAGGCTACGTGGAGATTAGGCCCTTCGGGGTAGGTTCAGGTATTCTATTTCTATGATGTGGGACGGGGTCCTAGCCTTGTGTTGTGATGGTACTGAGGATTTTGAGTTACAGCCCTTTTGTTGGAGTCATTTGTCATGATTTGAGTATGTTCAGACCGCCCATCATTGGTGCGTGGATTATGCAAGTTGGGGCTTAGGCCTGTGATGAGGTGTCATATCACAAGAGTGGTGTGTTGAATTCGAGGTGATCGTTGGAGTCATTAATAAATGCGAACATATGTGATTTCAGCTGATTAGAGGGTTAATATCGAGGTTCAGCTCGGAATCTGCTATGGTATTAGCCTAACGGTAAGTGGCTTCATGAATGGTTGATTTGAGAAATGGTTACGATGTATTGCGTGTTTCATTTATCGTTGGTAGTATATGAAAGTGTTGGAATAAGGCCTTAGTGGATAAGAGATTCGCTACCGGTATCCGGGTGTTGTGAGCAACTGCTGTGAATAGAAGTTATCGTTTTGAGTGTTTGAGCTACATAGTATATCATGTGATTTAGGGTTATTACAGCTGGTTCGGGTTTATTCTGGGTATGATTTCGGAAAGTGCAATGTGGTTCTACAGTTTATGGTCTAGACGGACTGTGAAAGTTCAGCTATGTTGTAGTATCGGACCTATGTGAGACAGGGTGACATGGGATCACCCCAGGTATATGCTAGGCAAGATCATTCAGCTATTGGTTGGCTTCTAGTACAACTCTGGGTACGCTCGAGGACGAGCGATGGTTTAAGTTAGGGAGGATGTGACGACCCAACCCATCGTCTCAGGTGTTATTGCTCAATTTCCCCCATTTCATGCTTCTTCATGTTTCGTTATCGGTATGTGGTGTGTTAGAGTAGATTTGGATTGATTTTGATAAGAAATGAGACACTTAGTCTCTTTAAGGAAAGCTTAAGTTGGAAAAGTCAACCGAATGTTGACTATTGAGTTAGAGGGCTAGGATGTGACTTCCGATGATTCGGCTAACTTCAGGGGATAAATTGTGACTTAGGAGCGTGATTGGAAGTTATTTTGGAGAACCGGTGTAGAATTAGGCTTGAATTGGCGAAGTTAGTATTTTGGCGATTTTCGGTTGATGGGTGAGATTTTGATCCGAGGGTCAGAATGGAATTTCGAGAGTTGATGTAGCTTCGTTAGGTGATTTTGGATATGTGTGCCAATTTTCAGGTCATTCGTACATCGTTTGGTTGGGTTTTTGATCGAATGCGAGTTTCGAAAGTTTTGGTTCAACTTAGTCTTTGATTTGAGGAAATTTGAGGATTTTTTATGTTAACGATGGTGATTTGATGATTTGAGCAAGTTTGAATAAAGTAATAGATCATGTCTATGTTTTTGGTTGAGGTCTCGGAGGCCTCCGGGTGAATTCAGGTGGTTAAACGGAGAATTCAGAGTTTGTTGAATGTTTGAGGTTGCTGGTTCTGTCATTTCCGCATCTGCGGAAAAGAGACTGCATAGGAGGTTCCGCATATGCGGCAGGGAGGTTGCAAATGCGGTTCCTGGAGGCTTGGCAATTTCTGCAGAAGCGGACAAAAGTCCGCAAATGCGGCGACCACAGAAGCAGTTCTAGACCGCATAAGCGGTCCCTGGGGATTTAAGACAAACAGCATAAGGGGTCATTTGAACGCATATGCGATGACCGCAGGTGCGGTTATTTAGCCGCAGAAGCGAAAATCGTTGTTGGCAGAAGGGTTTATATCATTATTTCATCTGTGAACTTATGTCATTTTTCCTCCATTGTGGAGCAATTTTTGGGAGCTTTGGGCGAGAATTTTCGAGGGTTTTGACTGAGAATCGAATGGAGGTAAGTTCCTTGGCCTAATTATCCAAGTTTATGGTAGAATTAACATAGAAATTTGTTGAAATTCATTTAAAAGGGGTAAAGGTAGCGCTTGAGTTTTTGATATTTTAAATTGGGATTTGATAGGTCATTTGAGCTCGGATTTGGGAGTTCTTGGTATGTATGGACTCGTGGCGAGACGAGGAATGCGGTAATGTGAATTTTATAATTTTTTTGAGAAGTGGGCCCGGGGCTCGGGTTTTTCTAGTTTCGAGATTTTTGCTATAGTTTGATTGTTTTTGATTTGGTATTGTACCCTTGGCATAGTGTGACGTATTCGTTCTAATTTTGGTTAGATTCGATGCGCGTGGAGGCCGAATTGAGAGGCAAAGGCGTCGCGAGCTTGAGTTTTCGCCAGTTCGAGGTGAGTAATACTTGTAAATGATATCCTGAGGGTATGAAACCCCGGATTTGCACATCATAGTGTTGTATTATGGTGACTTGCACACCAGGTATGAGCGTGGGGTAGAGCACCGTTGGAGGATTGTGACTTGGTCCGTCCCGGTTGTTGGTTTTACTGCGTGACTGACTGAAACCTACTTGATGCTATCATGATTTGGGCTGATTGCCATGTTTTGGGCTTCGTGCCGATTATTTGAATCCTTCAGGGATTGATATCACTATTTTTGCATTATGTTGCATATTATTTGATCTCGGTCCAAGGTTCTAAATACTGTTTTACAAACTCAGCTATTTTTTAAGATTTGAAAACTTAAATGATATTTTACTAACATTTTGAGCTGAGAACTGCTAATTTACTGTTGTCCAAGGGGCTTATGTGCATTTCTGGACTGAGCATGGATCGGGCTACGCACCGCAGCAGTGTTATGTGTGCATTTCTGAACTTAGGATGGATCGGGCTGCGCACCGCAGTGGTGTGATATATATTGTGCTTGGGCTGTAGGAACCCTTCCAGAGTCTGAACCCCCACAGTGAGCGCGGGTACCCAAATGGATCAGGCTGCGCGCCGCAACAGTCATGTGCATTGCATTGCATTCATGTATTGGTTCCTGTTTGTGCTACGTGGCATGACATTCAGCACACTCATATCAGTGGCATTCATGCTATTTCTTGCACTGTTACCAGATACCCTAGTGTTATTTGTAATGGAGTGTTGTGCCCGAGGGGCTGACTTATATGCGGACTTGCACTATCTGATTATGCATTCAATTGCTTGACTATTGGGAAAAGGATATGTTCAAAAGAGGTTTTTAACTGAGCCAGATATTTTCTAAAGGATTTTCATGAAATTAGTGTTGTCTCAAGGGTCGTACTGTCCTATATAGCATGATGGAGTGCTTTACGTGTTTTCTTACCGCTCAGTTATTATTTGCTCTTATTACTCATTGAGTAGGAGTACAAACTTTACTCCCTGCACCTCGTGTGCAGTTGCATGTATTGTTCACCCGGTAGCGGGTTTTGAGCTGATTGAAGGTATCACTATGGTAGCGGAGTAAGGTGACCGCCAGCGTCCGCGACACCTGATTTTTCCCATCTAAATTTTAAATTTGATTCATGTAAATTTACAGACTATGTAGTTGTGTTCAGGCTTCTTTAGATGCTCGTGACTTGTGACACCTCGATCGGGCTGAGTTGGGTGGTAATACCAGTTATTAATTCCATTAAGTCGTATTATTCATTCATTTATGTTTGTTAACTTTTAAAAAGGGGCATTGTTGTTCTGTTGGCTGGCCTTGTCTTCACGAGAGGCACCATCACGACTGGGTTTGGGAAATTTGGTAGTGAAACTAGGACCTCACACATCATCCCTGACATTGCCATCCTTATCTCTTCGAAAGACTCCTATATCACTATGCCCTCATAATTTTCACGCCCCAAATTCGAGGGACATGACCGGCGCCCGACCGGGAAGCCCCAGCCAAGCGAACCTGGGTGCCTTTCCTACCCCACGCGTGTTATCCCACATTTTCCTTATTCATTATTTGCAAGAACTAGCCATATAATTAACTTAAAACACCTTTTGCAAAATATACATACATAGTAGTTAGTGAAGTTATTAATTTGTTGCCCAACAAAAGAAACAGGGATATACACAAGCTTTTACCCACATCCACTGTCTACGGAGCCTCTAAAAGTAAAATAGGATAATACAGTAATTGCCGGTAATAAGGCTCCGGCTATACCTTATACAACAGCAAAATAAAACTACGGAAACAAGCGGCCTAAGCCACACAGGGCCCCGAGGGGAATGGGGCTCACCAAAAAGCTGATGGAAGGCGGAGGGAGAGCTACGAACGGTAAGCTGGAGTACCTGCTACAGATCCACCTACAATCATAACACGAATGTAGCGTCCCCGGCAAAAGGGACGTTAGTACATTTGAATTGTACTGGTATGTATGAACAAACTTTTCTCCAAGTAAACCCGAACCATAAACAAGTAAGCAGTGGTAATAGAACGACAATCAAATCCACTAGAAGAGAACAATTAAGCCAAACAGGTATACAACTTCTCCTCCATAAACAAGTATGTAATTTTAATAGATATAACAATCAAATCCACAATGAGAGAACAATCAAACCAAACAAATTTACAATCTCTCCTGTTTCCCCTTCCACATTTCCACATCAATAGTTTCACAATTGGTTCAAAATTTCATTTCAATGGCGATTTCGATCGCTTTCCAACCTTATTACCTCGGCCACCCTTATCACCACAACCCACACCTTATTACTTTGTGTTGCGGCGTGAAACCCGATCCCACCAAGCAAATCACAATTCACAAGCAACACCACAACCAACAAGTCACAAGAATAACAACAACAATTCTCAAGGAGTGACAACAATAATTTACATGAACTTCCAAGGCCATCAATACCATTTCCATGTATTTCACAACTCATATGCATATATAGGTCACAACGATAATCTTCCACGTTAAGCTACATGTATTGCTACCATAGTTATTCCAAAATACATCAATTCCCATTTCCTTCCATCACTTGTGTCACAATTCGTACCACATAGCACATTCATAATTACAAACCTAGTTTATTTTCAATTACTTGCATCAATATAGTGAAGGCAAAACCACAATCACTCAACCATACCAACCACAAAATTTCACACCAACTCACGTAGAAATCACATACCGAGCACTCGAATACCCAAACAAGGTGATTTTACCAAGTTCAAAGTTAGCCATACATACCTGGAGCCGAATTCCTTTTTAATTCTTACTTCAAATTCACCAAAATCTAGCAACGTCAATATAGTGCACAAATTAATAAACATAGCTTAGAATTCAAGGTTCACAATCACTACCCGAACATATTTAGGCCATTAACCCTTTCTTTGCACAAGTCTTTGCTCCCACCCCATTACTCTCACTAGGTTTTAGGTTATAGAAAGGCATGCATGAATGAGTTCGACCATTATTTTCAAAAACCTACGCATGAGACTCCCCCCCTTAATTTAAAACAGAATTTCAATGGGAAAAGTTAGGGATTTTACCTGTAGGGAAAGGGGTATGAAGATAAGCTTGAATTTTCCCGGTCGGGATAGCTTTGAAGAACAAGATTTTGGAGAAGATGAGTTTCTCTCTCAAGACCCTCTCTTCCTCTCTCTTAATTTGATCAATCATGTGTTAAAATGAGGTGGGGTTGGGGTGTTTTATAAAAAAGGGGTCACGTTTTACAATTTGGAAAAATAGAAGCCCGGCAAGATCTGCGGTCGCGTTCTGCGATCGCAGAACTGAAATGCGGTCCGCAGAAATGCCCTCAAAACTCAAAAGGTCTGTTCCGGTCTGCGACAGGAATGCGGTCCGCATTCCTATTATGTGGTCATTATATACCGCATTTTCAACATTAATTTTGACCAATCTACTATTTCACTCTGCGGTAGGAATGCGGTCCGCATAGCTGATCTGCGACCGCGATCTGGACCGCATAAATGACAATTTCTGAAAACTTGATTCTTTTGATTTTTAATAGCTCTTGCCGTGAAGAATTATACGCATTCCTAACACATATTCGGAGTCGACACCATAAGTTACTAGGCTCCGAGTCCAAAAATTTTACGGGGTCTCACATCCTCCACCACTTAAAAATCATTCGTCCCCGAATGAGGACTTATCCCAAACCCTTCAGCATTCTAAGGCATGTTGGTTTTTGAAAACAAGTTACGCAAGTTCTTGTACCTTTTAACTATCCCCCTTATTTTAGAAGAAAAAAAAAATTTGCCGGAGTTTCCTTTGTAATTTGGACATTTCTACCTGACAGAGGGCCCCCGAAACACAAATTCCAACATCATAACAGGATTACAACCATTCCTACAGTTGTTATACAATTTCCTACCTTAACAATTGCACACATTTGATTACTTGATACATTTTGCTTATGAAATGGTTATTCAAATATGTTTCACATAATTTCATCACTTTCACATGTTATATGCATACAAGTAACTCATTACCAATCTACACTTACTATTAGTTGATTACTTAACACAAGAGTCGAGGTCAAATTTTCATTTACCAAAGAGATGTCTCACAGGACTTAAGACAACCACATCACCTATAAGTCTTGCACAATTAGAGGGAACTTCACTAGCATTTAGGAAGGAACCAATCCGGACATAATGAAAGTGTTTTTGAGATAGAAAGGTCACCTAGTTTCTTCTAGGCTAGATCAAACATATGGGGATATTTCTCTTTCATTTCCTTCTCCATTTCCCATGTGGCTTCCTCAACTCATTGGCTTCGCCACAACACCTTGACTAAGGCGACTTCCTTATTTCTAAACTTACGGACTTGTCTATCAAGAATGACAATCGGAACCTCTTCATACGACAACTCTTCATTAACCTCGATAGTCTCAACTGCCACGATGGTGGATGGATCCCCAACGACTTTCTTCAACATGGACACGTGGAACACCGGGTGCACTAACGACATATCGGGAGGCAATTCCAACCTATAGGCTGCCTGCCCTATCCTTTGAACAATTCTATACGGCCCGATATCTCTAGGGCTCAACTTACCTTTCTTCCCGAAGCGCATGATTCCCTTCATAGGGGATACCCTCAAGAACACCCAATCACCAACTTAAAATTCCAACTCCCTCTGACGAACGTATGCATAAGACTTCTGGCGACTCTGAGTAGTCTTCATCCTTCCCTGAATGATTTTAACTTTCTCCATAGCCTGGTGCACAGGGTCTGGCCCTATCAATTCTGCTTCACCTACTTCGAACCACCCAATCAGTGACCTACACCTTCGTCCGTATAATGCCTCAAATGGGGCCATTTTGATGCTAGTATGGAAGCTGTTATTGTAAGCAAATTCTATAACTGGCAAGTGCTCATCTCAATTTCCCTTGAAATCCAAGGAACAAGCTCGCAACATATCTTCGAGCGTCTGAATAGTCTGTTCGGCCTGACCGTTAGTTTGTGGATGGAAAGTTGTGCTAAGATTCACCTGATTACCCAAACCTTGCTGAAATTTCTTCCAAAAGTTTGCCAAGAACCGGGCCCCCCGATCCGAGATAATAGAAAGTGGCGTGCCATGGAGCCTTACTATCTCCTTGATATACAACTTGGCATATTGCTCTGCATTGTTGGTGGACTTGACTGGCAAGAAGTGAGCTAATTTGGTGAGTCGATCCACTATTACCCAAATTGAGTCGAATTTGTGCTGAGTGTGAGGTAACCCCACCACGAAATCCGTATTAATCACATCCCATTTCCATATCGGTATTTCCATAAGCTGAGTTAGCCCACCGGGCCGCTGATGCTCGGCCTTCACTTGCAGACAATTCGGACACTTAGATACGAAGTCCACCACACCACTCTTCATACCGCTCCACCAATAATCCTCCTTGAGATCATGATACATTTTCATAGAACTCGGATGCACGGAATACCTGGAATTATGAGCCTCTGCCATTACCCTCTCCCGAAGCTTATCCACATCCGGAACACATAACCTATCTTGACACCGCAAAACACCATCTTCGCTGCTGAGTGAGAATGCCGAAGTCTTGTTATTCAGAACTGCTTCCTTCATCTGAGCCAATGTTGGATCAATAAAATGCTTTTCCTTGATTTCGGCCACAAGTGGCGATTCCGCTCCATTATGCACCATAACATTTCCCTTATCTGATGCCGAGATACGAACCCCTAAATTGGCTATTTGATAAACCTCCCGAGCCAAGGGTCTCTGATCCACCTCCAAATGAAACAAACTACCCATGGATTTCCGATTGAGAGCATCGGCCACCATGTTCGCCTTCCCTGGATGGTACAAAATGTTCATGTCATAATACTTGAGCAATTCTAACCACCGCCGCTGCCTTAAATTCAACTCTTTCTGCCTGAACAAATACTGGAGGCTCTTGTGGTCTGAAAATACATCCACATGGACCCCATAAAGGTAATTTCGCCATATTTTCAAGGAAAAAACAACCGCTGCAAGCTCCAAATCATGTGTCGGGTAGTTCTTCTCACGATTCTTGAGTTTTCTTGAAGCATACGCTATAACCTTCCCATGCTGCATCAATACACACCCCAAACCAGCCGTGGAGGCATCACAATAAACCACAAATCCTTCCTTGCCTTCTGGCAAGGCCAATACCGGTGCCGAGGTCAACCTTGCCTTCAGTTCTTGAAAACTTTTCTCACAAGCGTCGACCATTGGAACTTAACCGCTTTCTGCGTCAATTTAGTCAATGTGGAGGTGAGGGTGGAGAATCCCTCCACAAACCTCCGATAGTACCCTGCCAAACCCAAGAAGCTACGAATCTCCGTCGGGGTCGTGGGTCTAGGCCAATCTTTCATTGCTGCAATTTTCTGGGGGTCTACCTGAATCCCTTCACTTGAGACGACGTGGCCCAAAAAGCCAGTGGACTCCAACCAAAACTCATATTTTTAAAATTTGGCATACAACTGGTGCTGATGAAGAGTCTGCAAAACTGCCCTGAGGTGATAGGCATGATCCTCCTGACTCCGCGAATGAACAAGGATGTCGTCAATGAAAACAATCACAAAGAAGTCTAAAAATGGCTTGAAGACCCGATTAATAAGATCCATAAAAGCTGTCGGGGCATGGTTAGCCCAAAAGACATGACCAAGAATTCGAACTGACCATAGCGAGTTCTGAAAGCAGTCTTGGGAATATCCTGCTCCCTAATCTTCAATTGGTGATATCCTGACCGTAGATCAATTTTGGAGAAGAATCTTGCACCTTGCAATTGGTCGAACAAATCATCTATCTGAGGAAAAGGATGCTTATTTTTTATTGTGACTTTGTTGAGCTGCCGGTAATCAATACACATCCAGAGCGACCAATCTTTCTTCCTGACAAAAAGAACCGGAGCACCCCATGGTGAAACACTCGGCCGTATGAACCCCTTTTCTAACAAGTCTTTTAGCTGCTCCTTTAACTCCTTTAACTCTGCTGGAGCCATTCTGTATGGTGTAATACATATTGGTTGCGTATCAGGTAACACATCAATCGCAAAATCAATCTCCCTATCTGGCGGGATCCCTGGGAGCTCATTCGAAAATACTTCAAGAAACTTATTCACGACCGGCACGGACTCGGGGGTAGACACTTCTGAAGTGGTATCCGCCACGCGAACCAAATGATAGATACACCCCTTCCTAATCATCTTTGATGCCTTAAGGTAAGAAATAAACCTACCCTTCTGCATCACACCATTTCCCTTCCACTCAGTAACTAGCTCATTAGGGAACTTGAGCCGCATGACTCTCGTTCGACAGTCAAGTGTGGCAAAGCATGCATAAAGCCAGTCCATTCCCATAATAACATCAAAATCTACCATTCCAAGCTCTACAAGATCGGCCTTGGTAATACGACCACACACCGTGATAGCACAATTCCTATAAACTCGCGCAACAATGATAGAATCACCAACCAGAGTCGATACAGAGAACGGTTCATGAAGATGTTCGGGTTCTATCCCAAAGCGTGAAGCAATGAATGGGGTGACATAAGACAAGGAGGACCCTGAATGAATAAGAGCATAACAATCAATGGCCTAGACAGACAAGATACCTGTAACCACATCTGGAGAGGCCTCTGCACTCTGGCGACCACTCAAAGCAAAGAACCGTCTGGGTCCACCTCTAACACGAGCTCCTCCTCTAACTGCACCACGCCCTGTTGGGGCTGAAGGACGTACAGATGATGTAGCGACTGAAGAATCAGATGGTTGAGCAGATCTCCTACCCATGCCCTGACTGGGCACATGACAGTCTCGCTGAATGTGGCCTCTCACTCTGCATCTGAAACACACCGGGATATCCAAGTAGCAAGTCTCTGTATGAAATCTCCCACACTTGGGGCATGGAGCCCTCCCCTGCTGCTGTGATCTCCCTCCTGAACGATCGGACTGATGGGGCCTCCTACTATCTAAACCTGGTCTCATGCGGCTGCTCTGCTGGTAACTATGCAGAGATGGTGGTGCGCTCGCTGAGGACTGAGCATATGACTGGGACGGCCCTGACGACCCTCTCTCCTGAGCTGATCTCCCTGAGTGGCCCGCTGATCGGTCCCTACTGCTATTATCCCTTACCGCCTGGATCCTCAATTTCCTTGCCTCTGTGGCCTGAGAGAATCCCACAATCTTCCCATAGTTCATATCCGAGTGTAAAGCCGTTGTAGCAGCCTCATTCACTACCAAGGGACTAAGGCCCTGAACAAATTGCCAAACTCTAGCTGCCATGATCGACAATAACTGAGGAGCATACTTGGACAATCTCACGAACTCCATGTGGTACTCCCAAACACTCATTCTGCCATTCTTGAGGGTCTCAAATTCAGTGGCACGGGCTGCTATTGTCTCAGCAGGCAAGAACTGATCCATAAACGCATCTACAAACTCCTCCCATCGGGCCGGAGGTCCTCCTTCCTCGCGGGAGTCCTCCCACACCTCGAACCATGAATACGCTACTCCCTTCAGCCTGTATGATGTCAACTCAACTCCCTCTGTCTCTGAATCTTTCATCACTCGGAGGGTCTTATACATGTCATCAAGGAACTCCTACGGATCGGCCCCTGGATCTGTGCCTGAGAATTCTGGAGAGGCTAGCCGCAAGATCTGGTTAACTCTGGAACTGGCAGAATCTCCCTGTCCACTAGAGGATGTAGGGACATCCTGAGATCTCTGGGCCTGAGCGACCACTAGCCGGGTCAACATAAGGATGGCTCCTCTAAGATCCACATCAGAAGCCTCGAGACTAGGAGCTGGGATGGTGCCCGAATCAGGAATATCGGCGGGAGGGATGGTGGCACCCTCTGCTGCTGCAGGATCAGCAACATGCTGGCTTGGGACAAACGGGCCAGGTAGGGTCAAGGCCGGGGAGTCACTCTCGCCCACAGCATCAGGTACATGATTTGCAGCCTCACTCGTGGTGGCATTGGCCCCAAAGCCGAGTCTAGCTCTCTTCTTAGGTGCCATTACTGAAAAGTTAGGAACAAAGCACGAGTTAGATATAGATACTTCCACATTTCACTTCACCGCACGGCACAGAATAACAAAGAAGTGGGAAATTTCCAAAATGTCCATGCAGCCCCCTACTTATAGATGTGGTCGACTTCACACCGATAAGTGGGGCTACACTAGACACAGCTCCGAGACATCCTAGGACTCCTATAGACCTGAGGCTTTGATACCAAGTTTGTCACGCCCCAAATTCGAGGGACATGACAGCGCCCGACCGGGAAGCCCCAGCCAAACGGACCTCGGTGCCTTTCCTACCCCACGCGCATTACCCCACGTTTTCCTTACTCATTATTTGCAAGAACTAGCCATATAATTAACTTAAAACACCTTTTGCAAGATATACATACATAGTAGTTAGTGAAGTTATTAATTCGTTGCCCAACAAAAGAAACGGGGATATACATAAGCTTTTACCCACATCCACTGTCTACGGAGCCTCTAAAAGTACAACAGGATAATACAGTAATTGCCGGTAACAAGGCTCCGGCTATACCTTACACAACAGAAAAATAAAACTGCGGAAACAAGCGGCCTAAGCCATGCAGGGCCCCGAGGGGAATGTGGCTCACCAAAAAGCTGATGGAAGGCAGAGGGAGAGCTACGAACGGTAGGCTGGAGTACCTGCTACAGATCCACCTACAATCATAACACGAATGTAGCATCCCCGGCAAAAGGGACGTCAGTACATTTGAATTGTACTGGTATGTATGAACAAACTTTGCTCCAAGTAAACTCGTACCATAAACAAGTAAGCAGTGGTAATAGAACGACAATCAAATCCACAAGAAGAGAACAATTAAGCCAAACAGGTATACAACTTCTCCTCCATAAACAAGTATGTAGTTGTAATAGAAATAACAATCAAATCCACAATGAGAGAATAATCAAACCAAACAAATTTACAATCTCTCATGTTTCCCCTTGCACATTTCCACATCAATAGTTTCACAATTAGTTAAAAATTTCATTTCAATGGCGATTTTGATCGCTTTCCAACCTTATTAACTCGGCCACCCTTATTACCTCGGCCACCCTTATCACCACAACCCATACCTTATTACTTCGTGTTGCGGCGCGCAACCCAATCCCATCGAGAAAATAACAATTCACAAGCAACACCACAACCAACAAGTCACAAGAATAAAAACAACAATTCTCAAGGAGTGACAACAATAATTTACATGAACTTCCAAGGACAACAATACTATTTCCATGTATTTCACAACTCATATGCATATATAGGTCACAACGATAATCTTCCAAGTTAAGCTACATGTATTCCTACCACAGTTATTCCGAAATACATCAATTCTAATTTCCTTCCATCACTTGTGTCACAATTCTTACCACATAGCACATTCATAATCACAAACCTGGTTTATTTTCAATTAGTTGCATCAATATATTAAAGGCAAAACCACAATCACTCAACCATACAAACCACAGAATTTCACACCAATTCACATAGAAATTACGTACCAAGCACTCGAATACCAAACAAGGTGATTTTACCAAGTTCAAAGTTAGCCATACATACCTGGAGCCGAATTACTTTTTAATTCTTACTTCAAATTCACCAAAATCTAGCAACGTCAATATAGTGCACAAATTAATACACATAGCTTAGAATTCAAGGTTCATAATCACTACACGAATATATTTAGGCCATTAACCCTTTCTTTGCGCAAGTCTTCGCTCCCACCCCATTACTCTCACTAGGTTTTAGGTTATAGAAAGGCATGCATGAATGAGTTCGACCATTATTTTCAAAAACTACGCATGAGACTCCCCCCCTTAATTTAAAACAGAATTT
>MU771546.1:0-50552 GCA_026770625.1 Nicotiana glauca | reverse complement strand
GTTTTACAAAAAAAGGGGTCGGGTTTTAAATTTTGGAAAAATAAAAGCCCGACAAGATCTGCGGTCACATTCTGCGATCGCAGAACAGAAATGCGGTCTGCAGAGTGGACCGCAGAAATGCCCTCAAAACTCAGAAGGTCTGTTCTAGTCTGCGACAGGAATGTGGTCCGCATTCCTATTATGCGGTCGCATTATGTACCGCATTCTCAACATCAATTTTGACCAATCTACTGTTTCACTCTGCGGCAGGAATGCGGTCAGCATAGCTGATCTGCGACCGCATTCTGGACCGCATAAATGACAATTTCTGGATACTTGATTATTTTGATTTTTAAAAGTTTAGATCACTACCAAGGGTCCTCGAAGAATTCTACGCATTCCTAACACATATTCGGATTCGACAACGTAAGTTACTAGGCTCCGAATCCAAAAAATTTACGGGGCCTCACAATAATATCATTAGCCACCCATATCACTGAAATAGCCACACTTATCACTCCGCCGGGACAATATCATTATCCAATTGTATCACTCCAATAACCACCCGTATCACTCTGTATAATATCCACCCTTATCGTTTTTCCTGACAATAACACAATAGCCAATTGTATCACTCTGTATAATCAACAATAGTGAAAATCTACCCTTATACTCTGCACAACAGCAACCTATCCACACAACAATTCACATATGTCACACCTCCTTTTTCATACACCTACACCAAAGGATAACGTATAAGGGAGTTTTTCCATTTAAAGTGACATTATTCGAAATGGGATTATTTATTCGATTTTTAGAGTCGCCACTTGGGGTAGGTTTGGCTTTTGGTGTCCCAAGTCACCAGTTTTAACTTGAACCCCAAAGCGAGGAAAATTTTCGACTTCCCAATTGGAGTATGCGAACCAGAAATTTTGAATAAGGAATTCTGTTGACCCGAGGGAAGGTGTTAGGCACCCCCAGATCCCGTGGTTCTAGCACGGTCGCTTATTATAATTGGCTAAAAATTTGATTTTAATACATGTTATCCTATAGTGCAATTTTAAAAATATTTACCACTTTTAAAAATTTTTAAGAAATTGAACGTCGTTTCAAATATGTTTTCGGATCACGTCACATGAAATGCACCCGGATCCTTGACACATTTTATTCAACGTTTTGGGATTTGGATTTGGGTCGCATGAAATGTACACCCGAATTTAGGAAGGTAAAAGTATTAAAGAACGAACCTAAAGCGACTAACGTGTTATTAACTTTGCGGGAGGCCATGAAAATTCGCTAAATGGCACGTCCCAAATTTTAAGTATTTTTACTATAGGTAATTAAGAGGGCCACACAATTTATGACTTTTATTTGGTGCGGCGCACCTCAGTTTAATTTAAAAGGACATCCTAAAGATGAACTAATATTATCTGTAAGAAATGTCTCTAAAACTGAAACTTAATTTGTTAATATCACGAATTAACTAACATTATGGTATCAAGGAGATTCGGGCCCCAAGCTCAAGTTCGAACTCGAACAAGGCGATCCCCATGATTAAAGAAACCCTTAGCTCGAGTCCGCTACATAACTTGAAAGGCCCAAAACCTACCAATTGACCTTATTCATAACACCTCTTAGCTATAAAAGGGGAAATAAACCAAATGGGCGAGCCGACAAATTTTAATAAGAGGCCAACGTTGAGAGTAAGAAAGAACTAGGGAAATTGGGCCTGTCATGAAGCCCAGCAGCTCAAGCCCTGATTGAATTAGCAGAAGATGGGCCTGGCACCAATTATGGTCATGTTGAAATATTTCTTCATGGCCCAAATAATCTAGGCCTTTAAACTATCAGCTAAAATCAAATTTTAATTTTACTGTGCATGAAACATGGAATTAGACATCAGGATTCAAATTCATGTATCAACTAGAATCTAAATATTTTGTTAAGCTACGAATTAATGCAAACAATTATAGGAAGTGATGATTACACCAGGGTGATTATCAACTATATGGAAGCATCAAAATTAAAATGGATTAAACATGCTAAAATATATGTTTGTGATTTCAATAGCCAAACCAATTGACATCAAATACATGACGTACAACATTATTCCAAACATTCCCTGGACCTGGAGTTAACGGATGCGAGTATACATGGCACCTCAGAATCAGTTTCGAATTCCACGATATTTTTTCAAAGTTTAAAAGTTAAAATAACGCAGGGAAATTAAACTATGCTAGGGCTAATATATTTGAAGCAATAGTCACAAATCTAACAATCTACATGGTCCAGTACAGGCCTGATTAAGTACAACAGTCCATCATTCGAATGCTTAATTAAATTAACTATGAACATATGTAGAATCAGAATAAATGCAGCAAGTGAATTGGCACAAATGCAGACGTAGCTTCTGTTTTATTGCTCAATTTAGGCATACACTATTAAGGATTCAGGACTTGTACCTGGAGAAATGGAGAAAAGGAAATATAAGTATCAGCAGGTTAGGATCAACAGTTACAAGCCAGCAGCAACATAGTAATAATAGGACTAATTTGGAGACCAAAATAATATTACAGCATGCCCAGGAAGGGAAGCAGGACCAATAAACGACCACAAAAGATTTGAATGGACCAAAACAAATTCAAAATCGATCTAGGAATTCCTGGAATTTCAGCTACCAAAATACCAAGGATACACAAGCCATTTTCACCTGTGACTGAGCTAGGAGCTCGAATGTAAGAACTGGAACTCAAAATTAAGTTAGGAGACTTCAATAGAATAGCATTTTTGGAGTTTTGTGTTGTTTTTTTTTCAGATTTGGTTTTTTGAATTTGAAATTCAAATTTCAGATGCTAGAACTTGCAGAAAATTTGTTGGGGGCAATTTTTTGATGCTAAAACTTTTAGGGAATTTTCAGGGGGCTCAAAACATGTTAAAGAAGGCAGGGGAATTGCCTTTTATAGGCAGAAATGAGGGGAAAACTTCCAGATTTCACTTACCCCTTCCCCCCCTCTTTATTTTCAGTTTTTTATTCATTAGTCCTTTATTTTCTAACTTGTTTCTCAAGTTACTGCCCTAAGTTATTGATATTTCAATTGGAATCCTATTTTAGAAGATCCTAGAAGGTTCTAGTTTCAACTACAACATTCCTAATCAATCTTAAATACCTAAATTACCCTTGAACTTCCCTAAAATTACCAAGTCTAGTCAAACTAACCCAGCCTTTTACCCTAGCTAGATTTTGACCATAGTCAATTAGATAAGGAGCTGGAACAATCGACTAAGCCTAACAAATCCTAAAATAGAATCAATCCATATAATTAATTCTGGACAAAGCTGAAATTAATTCTAATTCTAAGATTAATTTATTACTGCATAATTTATTACTGCACTTAATGAAACAGTCAACAACTCACAGTGAAGCCTTATTGTAACAGGAAAAAAATGAATAAAACCTATAGGAATAAGTAATAAACATAGACATAAAAAGCGAAATTAAAACTATAACTCTAACAACCTAAAGAAAATAAGTGTCAAACACACAAATAAATGGAAACAAAGATAAACCATATAGTCATGAATCACAAAATTAAAACAAGATCTGGTGAACAAAAGTGATGAACAAGGAAAACAGGAAACAAATAAAGATAAGAACAAAAGAATGAAAGAAAGAAAGAAAGAAGATAAAAAATACCTTGAACTTGGTTTTGATGGCCTTTCTCATTTCGACCATGAGATGATATTAATCAACCATTCTTGTCAAGAACAGTCAAATAATATCAGCTCGTGGTGAAATTGTTCCCAAAACGGAGAAGAAACTGAACTTGCTCAAGTTCTAGATTTTAAAATCCTAGATTCAAGAAATTTGGGGGGTATTTGAAGAGAGAGGGGTATAGATTCATGATGTAGGTTTGGAGGAGAGTCTATAGTGTAAATTTGGTAGGGATTGGGGACTGCGCCGCCATACACGGCAGCGGCGGCGGCTAGGCTTTCATGGATTTGGGTGTTTTGGTAGGGATTTGAAGGAAAACAAAATTGGATTTGGAATGAAGGGCTCGAGATAGTGTATGGGTGTAAGTTTGGGGACTGTTGGAGCTTCACCACTGCCGTGGGTGATTTTCGACGGAAGACGGTAAGGGTTAAAGTTTGTGTACGGGGTAATGAGAGAGACGGAGAAGGGTTTAGGGGTGTCACGACCCAAACCCACGTAATCGTGATGACGCCTCTCGTGAAGATGAGGCCAGCCAAAAAAACATTTAACTCCTCAAATATCTGACAGTTATTAATCATAAATAACCTTAAAGCAGGAATATCATAACCAGCAATACGGACATAACCGCGATAACAAGAAAGCCAACCCAAATCCAGCCCGCAATCGGGGTGTCACAAGTTATGAGCTACTACAGAGTTTAATAACTACTACAAGACTATATCTAAGAACATAGTCCGAGATAGATGTAATACAGTAAAAAATAAGGAAGGAACGGGAATGTGGATGCTAACAGCTACCTCGTCTCTCCGGGTCCGCTTGGTCTGGATGGAAATCAGCGCTTAGGAACGAACTCTACTATACCTGTATCTGCACACACGGTGCAGGGAGTAATGTGAGTACTCTGACCCAGTGAGTAATAAAAATAAATAATATCTGAGAACATAGAAATCCCACAAAGGCAAAATCTAATGCTATCTCAAGCAGTAAAATCAGGTAAACAGTAGAAACTAGTGAAATACAGTAAGAAACTCTTTGAAAACAGTTAAAAACAATCATTCTCAATCAATAAGAGATACTTAGGAACCCGCCCCTAGGGCGCCATATCAAACTCTCAGTACAGTATCAGCCCCGCGGGCTCCGTATCAATCACACAGTACAACATCAGCCCCTCGGGCTCACTCTTACTCATATGGGTACCCGCGCTCACTGTGGGTGTGCAGACTCCAGAGGGGCTACTATAGCCCAAGCAATATCAATAAGGCCTGAAAGCCTGAACAATATCAATGCGAGGCCTAAAAGCCTGCTCATAATAAACTCGGGGCCTGAAAGCCTCCTCACAAATCACTCGAGGCCCGAAAGCCTCCTCACATCACTCATCATATCCTCACATATGGCCCTCGGCCTCAATCAGTCCAAAAATAATCCAAAAGCCCCTCGGGCATCAGTAAAACAATATTACTCAGCTCAACCATTTGTTCAAATATCAGTTAAAAACTCCAAGTCTGAGTAAAATAAAGCTGAGTTCAAGAAACAGTATAAATCACATGGACTGTGTTCAAATAATATTTCAAATAGTGAGGAAAACAGTGATGATAGTTTATAAGGAGTTCAAATAGTCGGCAATAAGCCCCAAACATGGCAATAAGCCCAAATCATAGTGAAAAACAACAAGTCATAGCTAATACGCGGTAAAATATTATCCGTACTGGACCAAGTCACAGTCCCCAATAGTAAATGACCCCGCGCTCGTCATTGAACGCGTGTCTCATCTCAACACAGCACCAAGTTGTGCAAATTCGGGGTCTCAAGCCCTCATCTCAAGCCCTCAAGACATCATTTAAAGTCATTACTCACCTCTAGTCGGCCAAGAGTCTAGCTCGCCAAGCCCTTGCCCATCAAATAGACCTACTCGCGCGTCGAATCGGACCAAAACCACAAGGAATGTGTTACAATAAGCTCAAGGATCATAACCCAATCGAAAATACTCTAAAATCATCGAAAATCACGAAGTTGGCAAAACCCGAGCCCTAGGCCCACTTCGCGAAAAATTATGAAATTCACATCACCGGATTCCTCATCTCTCCGCGAGTCAATACATATCAAATTCATCAAAATCGGAGCTCAAATGCTCCTTCAAATTCCAATTTTACATTCCAAAAACCAAGCCCTAGTTCTTCCAATTTTTAACCAAATTCCTAAGAATTAAAGGTTGATTCTTCGATAAAATGATGTTTCTAAGTCATGAGACTTACCTCCAATCAATTCCCGTCAAAATCCTCTTCAAACTCTACCAAAAAGTTCTCAAGGTGGTTCAAAAATGGTGGAAAATGGCTAACCTTCGCAGAATAAAATGATTTAAAAAGCCCTACTGCCCAGCAGTTATTTGCTCTATGCGAATGCGGTCAACCCTCCGCGTTCGCGATGAAGAAAATTACTTTGACCAAAAATTGGTCTACATGAACGCGGTACCCCATCCACGATCGCGATGCTCCAGGACTTATAACTACGCGAACGCGTCCTACTCCACGCGAACGCGTTTCACAGACCACTCCTCTTACGCGAACGCGTTCAACCCATCGCGAACGCATTGAATAACTTAGGCAGGGCCCCAGGCCCCTACTATAAGAATGCGATGACACCCACGTGAACGCGATAAAATGGCAACCCATCTCTTTGCGAACGCGGACCTTCTCCTGCGAACGCGATGACCAAACTTGGTCTGCACCTGCTGTGTATTTTCTGCAGCAAAACTTAAGTCCAAACTTCCCGTTTAATCATCTGGAATCACCCCGAGGCCCCCGGGACCCCAACCAAATATACCAACATATCCCAAAACATCATAGGAACTTATTCCAATCATCAAAACACGTCAAACAACACTAAATTCATCAATTCACATCAGATTCAAGCCTAAGTTTCTTCAAAACTTCCGAAATGCACTTTCAATAAAAAACACAACCAAACGACGCCCAAATGACCTGAAATTTTACCGCACATCCAAAATCACCTAACGAAGCTACTACAACTCTCGGAATTTCATTCCGACACCCGGATAAAAATCTCACCTACCAACCGGAATTCGCCAAAATTCAACCTTCGCCAATTCAAGCCTAATTCTACACCGGACCTCCAAATTCAATTTTGATCGCACTCCTAAGTCATAAATCATCCCCCGAAGCTAACCAAATCACAAAAATTCACATCCGAGCCCTCTAACTATATAGTCAACTTTCAGTTGACTTTTCCCAAACAAGCTTCCTTGTAAGAGGCTAAGTGCCTCATTTCCAACTAAAAACAATCCAATTCTACCCGAACACCTCAAATACCGATATTGAAATATAGAGAAACATAATATTGGGGAAACGGGGCGGTAACTCACGTGACAACGGGTCGGGTCGTCACATCCTCCCCAACTAAGACAATGCTCGTCCTCGAGCGGGTCAAGAAATATACCTGGAGTCTCAAACAAGTGAGGATATCTGCTCTGCATCTCCTGCTCGGTCTCCCAAGTGGCCTCCTCCACGGATCGACCTCTCCACTGTACCGTCACCGAAGCTATATCCTTTGATCTCAATCTCCGAACCTGACGATCCAAAATAGCCACTAGCTCCACATCATAGGTCAAATCATCATCCAACTCAACTGTACTGGAGTCCAACACGTGAGAAGGGTCCCCAACATACTTCCGGAGCATAGACACATGAAATACCGAATGCACGCTAGACAAGCTGGGTGGCAAAGCAAGCTCAAAAGCCATACCTCCATTCCTCCTAAGTATCTCAAAAGGCCCAATGAACCTCGGAATCAGATTCCCTTTATTCCCAAATCGCATAATGCCCTTCATGGGCGAGACCTTCAACAAGACCTTCTCGCCCACCATATAAGATACATCCCAAACCTTCCGGTCGGCATAACTCTTCTGACGCGACTGAGCTGTATGTAGTCTCTCCTAGATCACTTTCACCTTGTCTAAGGCATCCTGGACCAATTCTGTCCCCAATAACCTAGCCTCGCCGGGCTCAAACCAACCAATCGGAGATCTACACTGTCTCCCACATAAGGCCTCATACGACGGCATCTGAATGCTGGACTGATAGCTGTTGTTGTAAGCAAACTCTCCAAGTGGCAAGAACTCAGCCCAAAAACTTCCAAAGTCAATAACACAGGCTCGCAACATGTCCTCCAATATCTAAATAGTACGCTCGGACTGTCCGTCCGTTTGAGGATGAAATGATGTGCTCACCTCCACTTGTGTGCCCAACTATCGCTGAAAAGTCTACCAAAACTGGGAAGTAAACTGAGTACCCCTATCTAAGATGATGGAAACTCGGACCCCATGCAACCGTACAATCTCCCGGTAGGAAATCTCTGCTAACCGCTCCGAAGAATAGGTAGTACACACCGGAATGAAATGCGCGGACTTGGTCAGCCGATCCACAATCACCCAAATTGAATCAAACTTCCTTGCTGTCCGAGGAAGACCACTCACAAAATCCATAGTAATCCTATCCCACTTCTACTCGGGAATATCCATACGCTGAAGTACACCACGGGGCCTCTGATGCTCATACTTGACCTGCTGACAGTTGAGACACCGGGCTACATAACTCACAATATCCTTCTACATTCTCCTCCACCAGTAATACTATCTCAAATCCTGATACATCTTCGCTGCACCTGGATGAATAGAATACCGCGAGCTGTGGGCCTACTCCAATACCAACTCCTGAAACCCATCCACATTGGGCATGCAATTACGGCCCTGCATCCTTAGTACGCCATCACTATCAATAGTCACATCCCTGGCATCATCATGCTGAACAATATCCTTAAGGGAAAGCAAATGTGGATCATCATACTGGCGCTCTCTAATGCGGTCGTACAAGGAAGACCGAGAAACAACGCAAGCCAACACCCGACTAGTCTCTGAAATGTCTAACCTCACTATCCGATTGGCCAAAGCCTGGACATCAACAGCAAAGGGCCTGTCCCGGACTGGAATATATGCCAGGCTGCCCATACTAACTGCCTTCTGGCTCAAAGCATCGGCCACTACATTGGCCTTCCCCGGGTGATACAAAATGGTGATATCATAATCCTTGAGTAACTCAAGCCACCTCCGGTGCCTCAAATTAAGAACCTTATGTTTGAACAAATGCTGAAGGCTGCGATAATCAGTATATACCTCATAAGATACGCCATATAAGTAGTGCCTCCAAATCTTCAAAGCATGAACTATAGCAGCCAACTTCAAATCATGTACGGGGTAGTTCTTCTCATGATGCTTCAACTGACGAGAAGAATATGCAATAACTCTACCCTCCTGCATCAACACACATCTAATCCCAATTCTCGAAGCATCACAATACACCTTGTAAGAACCTGAAGTTGATGGCAACACCAACACTGGAGCCTTGGTCAAAGCTGTCTTGAGCACCTAAAAGCTCACCTCGCACTCCTAGGACCACACAAATGGGGCACCCTTCTGAGTCAACTTAGTCAAGGACGATGCAATAGAAGAAAATCCCTGAACAAACCAGCGATAATACCCTGCCAACCTAAGGAAACTACGAATCTCCATGGTTGAGGTCGGTCTAGGCCAACTCTGCACTACCTCTATCTTCTTCGGATCAACTTGAATACCATGACTGGACACCACGTGCCCCAGGAAAGCCACTGACCCAAGCCAAACTCACACTTGGAGAACTTTGCATAAAGCTTCTCCTCCCTCAATCTCTGTAATACCACTCACGTAGCTGAGCATGCTACTCCTGGCTATGCGAGTACACCAATATATCATTAATAAAAACAATCACAAATGAATCCAGATACGGCCAAAATACACTGTTCATCAAGTGCATGAACGCGGCTAGGGCATAAGTCAGCCCAAAAGACATAACCAAACACTCACAGTGCCCATATCTCGTCCTGAAAGCCGTCTTCATAATGTCAGAATCCCAAATCTTCAGCTGGTGATAGCCTGAACGGAGATCAACATTAGAGAATAACCTTGCTCCCTGGAGCTGGTCAAACAAATCATCAATACGCGGTAGTGGATACTTGTTCTTCACTGTCACCTTGTTCAACTGCCTGTAGTCAATGCACATTCTTATTGAGCCATCTTTCTTCTTCACAAATAAGACTAGTGCACCGCACGGTGACACACTAGGACGTATAAACCCCTTATCTAGGAGTTCCTGAAGTTGCTACTTCAATTCCTTTAATTCTGCTGGTGCCATTCGATAGGGAGGAATAGAGATACGCTGAGTGCCAGGCACTGGATCAATACCAAAATCAATGTCCATGTCTGGTGGCATGCCCGGCAGGTCTGCTGGAAACACATCTGGAAAATCCCTCACAACGGGGACAAAATCAAGACTAGGAGCCTCAGCTCCAACATCTCTCACAAAAGCCAAATACTATAGACAACCTTTCCCAACCATTCGTTGGGCCTTTAGGAAGGAAACCACCCTGCTGGGAACATAGTCAATTATACCACTCCACTCAATCCTCGGGACACCCGATATGGCCAAGGTGACTGTCTTGGCACGACAGTCTAAAATAGCATGGCACGGAGATAACCAATCCATGCCCAGAATAATATCAAAATCTACCATGCTCAACAGCAACAAATCAAATCGGGTCTCCAGACCCTCAATAGTCACTAAGCACGACCAATATACATGGTCTACCACAATAGTATCACCCACTAGGGTGGATACATGAACAGGAAAAGCAAGGCACCCCCGGGTCGTACCCAAATGCTGAGCAAAATAAGAAGACACATAGAAATTGGTAGAACCGGGATCAAATAAAACTGAGGCATCCCTGTGGCAGACTTAGATAATACCTGTGATAACAGCATCCGAAGTAATAGCATCTGACCGGCCTTAAAGAGCATAGAATCGAGACTGACCACCACCTTACCGGCCTCCCCCTCCTGGGCGACCCCTAGCTGCCTGACCCTCACCCCTAGTCGGTGGGGAAGGTGCTGAAGAAGGTAGTGCAGAAGATGAGGGATGACCCCTCTGCTAAGACTGACTACCACGAAGCCGAGGACACTGTCTCCACAAGTGCCCAAACTCCGCTCACTCAAAACAACTCACGGGTGCTGGAGAATGGGACTGAAGGGAGCCCCGTGCACCAGAGTGACTGGCTGACGCACTCGGCCTGGAGGAACCCTGAACAAATAGAGCTTGTGATGAACTATGAGCTGGAAGAGCGCTGAGGGATGGCTGGCTCTGCTGATAACCCTGATGACCTCGATCGGAAAATGACCCAGGATACTCAGAGCGAGCTGACTGAGGCGGCCTGAATGAACGACCTCTGCTCTACTGAAACTGACCCCTAGACGGAGCACTGCTGAAACTACCAGAACCTCGAGGCCTCTTGGCCTCCCTCTCCTCTCTGTCCTGACGGCGAGCAAACTCAATATCATGAGCAATATCAACTGCATCCTCAAAGGAAATACCCAGAACTCTCTCTCGAGTCATCAGAACACGAAGGTGATAGCTAAGTCCATCTACAAACCTCTTGATCCTCTCTCTATCGGTCGGAACTGTCATACCACTTTTTTACACACCCACCCCGAAGGATAATGTATAAGGGAGTTTTTCTATTTTAAGTGACATTATTCGAATCGGGATTATTTATTCAATTAGAGTCTCCACTTGGGAAAGGTTTGGCTTTTGGTGTCCCAAGTCACCCGTTTATCTTGAATCCCTAATCGAGGAAAATTTTTGCCTTCCCAGTTGGAGTCTGCGAACCAGAAATTCTATGTAAGGAATTCTATTGACCCAACGGAAGGTGTTAGGCACCCCCGGATCCCGTGGTTCTAGCATGGTCGCTTAAACTATTATAAATGGCTACATATCTGATTTTAAAACATGTTGTAACTTATGTGTTTTTTTCTTTAAACCGCTTTTATTATTATTTTAAAGAGAATTGCAACGTCGTAAAAATGCATCTCGAACCACGTCACATAAATGCACCCGCGATTTTCGACACATTTTGACTTCGTTGAGATTTGGATTTGGGCCACATAAATTTGCACCTGTATTTAGAAAGGTAAAATTATTAAAAGCGCGCCGAAAGTGAATAATGTGTTATTAATTTTGCGGGAGGCCATACAAATTTGCTAAATGGTACGTCTCAAATTTCTAAGTATTTTATTTGGCGTGGCGCACCTTGATTCTAATTTCAAAGGATGTATTCAACTAAAATCAACCTCGGATGTTCATAATATTTCCTTCAAGTATATTTTACTAATATAAACAGTATAATTTCTCAATGAAATGGGTTCAGCTTAATCGATAGTACAATAAGGGAAAATATACTTGCGGTCAAAATATGGATCGAGCTAAGCACGAAAAGGCAAAGTGTACCACTACAATCATTAGTTCAATTAAAATCTAAAGAAGATTACACTATGATAGATGCACGACACTCCTTTCAATAAAACTAGCAATTGACTTTGCCTTCTTCCCTTTGAATCGCTTCTACAATTCCTTCATGGCGGACTATGACATGTTCATTAAGGAAATAAAACAAATCCCAAGAAATTCAAATTAATTCATAACAAATTTTCGAACACTTGTTTTCCAACTGAAAAATAGAACCAAAATAATTTTATAACAAATAATGAATCCCGACGAGTGACCAGATAAGCACAAAGAAGCAAACTAAATTAGAAATTAATTGATTCTTAAAAAAAATAGATCTGCTGAGGATAAACAAAAGCCAACTGAATCTCTAATTAAACAAATGATCAAATTCAATGACGATTATATAACCAACCTAATATGCTTAAAATATTAATTTAAATCAATATCATTCATAGCAAGTGAGAATTACAAGATCATAAATTGACTAGATCTTCAACGCCAAGTAGGAATTCAATTGTTCAACCATTCACCAAAATAATACATAGAAAAACTTCAAACTAACCTGGTCAGCTCAAGGAAAATAGCTGGAATAAATCGATATGGCAGAATCGAAATTCAGCAAACTTAGAAACGGTGAATGCAATAAACCTTTAGAATAACACCGATAAACCCAGAAAATGAAGCGCACAGCATATGAAGGCTATGAACTCGACTTTCACAAACCAGCAAAGAAGAAGTCGAAATTTGAAATAAAATTTCTTCACCTTCCTTTGAAAAAATTCAGATTCTTCTTTTTGTTTATTTTCCTTTTGAAATCCAATTTCTCGTTTCTATTTCATCTCCGAATCCAGCTTTGAAATTCAAATATTCCGTGTTTATCTATGGAAAAATTCAGGTGGTGAGGAATTCCAGAGTGAGAGCGTGAGAGCGAGCGAATGAAGTAGGAGAAGGGTACTCCTTTTTGGCATGTTTTTCCTCTGATTTTGTTTTGGATGTGTATTTAATAAAGTGTATAGGGTGTGAAGTGGGGGAAGGTTTATGTGGGGGAATATTTGTAGGGAAGGTTTATGTGGGGAAATAATTTTGGGAGAAGGTCTCATATGGGGAAAAGTTTTTGGGAGGAAATATTTTTTGGGGAAGGTTCTTCCAATTCTTCTTTTTTTATTCCCAATTTTTTTATTAAAAATCCTAGAATTAAAAACCTAATTATCTAAAAATATACTAATTATGAAAATTATAAAAGCTACTTAATCCTAAATTAAAATAGAAAAATCAACAAAAAATGAAAAGGTGTAAAAATGAAACTTTTTTTTTGTGATTTTTAATTTTTATGAAAACCAAATGACTTCCGATAAAACCTAAATTCCATGCAAGATATTTTTTTGGTATTTATTATTTTGATTTTAAAATATTAAAATGCATGAAATGCGACTAGATAATGAAAAATTCCTAAAAGTAAATAAAAATTATTTTGATATATTTTTAGGAGTTATATTTATGTAGGGCAAAAATCACGTGCTTACAGCTGCCCCTCTTTGCTCGGAAAGACGAAGAGTTTTCGTGCAAAGATAAGTGAGCGAATACGAGTGATTTTTGCCCGTTTGAGTACTCCGTATGAAGCATTTTGAAAAGTCTGACCGCAACCTACTTCTGAGGTTGCCTATATATCCTTGCTAAAAAGGAATCAGGTCAATGTAGTTCGAGAAAGTTTGATAGCTGGGACTACCATGAAGGTGTGATTTTACTGCTGTTGTTGTTGCTACTACTTGCTAACCTCCTTATTACACTGTGTTGAAAAAAAAGAAGCTAGCCTACACTAGGATCTATGAATTACAAAAAGCTCCTATCTATGTCTTCAAACTTGATCTTGTGTTGCCTTGAACTTGTATTCTTCCGATGGAATTCTTGCGTTGTTGCCTTGCATTATGATCAGAGATGTTTTGCTATTCCTCCGAGTGATGCTTGACTGCTGAAAAGTTGAAATATATGCCTCTATTCTCCAGGCGGGCTCCTGATTGCTGACGCTTGAAAAGTATTCCCTTCTTCTCCAGGTGGGCTCCTGACTGCAACAAAATAGACAAACAAAGAAAATTTCTGCCCCAGTTTGGTGGCTGGGCACATCATGTTATCAAATATTAAAAATTAAAAGCTAAAATTTGAATTGTACTTACATTGTTCTTGAGGTGGGCGCCTGATTGCTGAAACTTAAAATGTATTCCCTTGTTCTCGAGGTGGGCTCCTGATTGTTGAACTTGAAAAGTATTCCCTTGTTCTCCTGGTGGGTTCCTGACTACAACAAAATAAACAAATAAAGAAAATTTTCTGCCCCAATTTGGTGACTAGGAATATCATGTTATCAAATATTAAAAGCTAAAATTTGAATTGCACTTCCCTTGTTCTCCAGGTGGGTGCCTGACTGCTAAAACTTGAAAAGTATTCCCTTATTCTCCAGGTGGGCTCCTGACTACAACAAAATAGACAACACAAAAATTTTCTGCCCCAGTTTGGTAACTGGGTACAGCATGTTATCAAATATTAAAAATTAAAAGCTAAAATTTGAATTGCACTTTCCATGTTCTCCAGGTGGGCGCCTGACTGCTGAAGCTTGAAAAGTATTCCCTTGTTCTCCAGGGGGCTCCTAACTGCAACAAAATAGACAACAACAAAATTTTTCTGCCCAGTTTGGTAACTGGGTACAACATGTTATCAAATATTAAAAATTAAAAGCTAAAATTTGAATTGTACTTCCCTTGTTCTCCAGGTGGGCGCCCGACTACTGAAACTTGAAAAGTATTCCCTTTTTCTCCAGGTGGGCTCCTGATTGCTGAACTTGAAAAGTATTCCCTTGTTCTCCAGGTGGGCTCCTGACTACAACAAAATAAACAAACAAAGAAAATTTTCTACCCCTGTTTCAACCAAAGAAAAATCTTGTTAGTTTAAATGTGGTGGTTGGTTTGTGGCCTTGAACTTTGAGGGAGATTTCTCCTTCACTTCCCATGATGACTGATTTCCACTCGAAGATTTTGCTTGTTTATGGACTAACCCCTTTCTTTGTCGTCCTCATCACATAGAATACCTTTCTCTGTTCAGACCCAATATTCTTTTATTTGTTGCATTGCATGAACTGGTACCTCCCCAACCTTTGTGTCTCACATGATTCCTACAGCACGTTCATTGCCCCCACTCCGTGTATATGTTGTTCTTTTTTTGCTTAAACACTGATGTCGGCCTTGAGGTCTATTGCTCCTTCACATGTCATGATAACTGATTTTCATTTGATGAACCTGCTCGTTCCTTGACTAAACACTTCCTTAACACCGAACATACCTCTTCTCTGTTCAAACCCCATACCTTCTACTTGTTGCATTGCTCCTGAATTGTCATTTACCAACCTTTGTGTCTCACATGAACCCCAAAGCATGATGCTTGTCACCATTTCGTGTATATACTATTCTTTCTTGACTTAACCACTGGCCTTGACCTTGAGGTCTGTTGCTCCTTCACTTGTCAGGATAATTGATTTCTTCTTGGAAAATCTTGCTTGTCGCTGGTTTACCACCCTTTTTGTCAATCATATCACAGAAAATACCTTTGATCGGTTCACCTGATACCTCATTCTATTGCATTGTCCATGAATTGATATATACCAAGACTTTGTATTTCACACGAATCCCAAAGCATGTTTATTGTTACCAGCTCAGTGCGCTTATTGTTCATTCCGGACTTATGACACTTTGATGTGCTAAAAAGATTCCATTTTGTGCAATTGGAAAGCTGGTGGCAGATTTTGAAGTCATTTCTCACTTTTTATGACCAAACAATCTCAAGAAGAGGAAGTAAACGAGACAAAAGGAACAGAGTAGAGGACAATGGAAGGAGATGATTCCTACAGAGTAGAAACCTAACAGATGTGGTTACCAACTCTAATGACCATGACATGCACCTGAGGCCTATTTTGTTAAGCAAATCTGATGTTCAGCTCTTGTCATATCTTTTTGCCATGAAACTGGGCTTCAATGCTCCGCTTATCCAATCTGATTCACAATCCTTATTCGACTTGTAGTGCCCAAAGGGTTTTCACCATCAAGCCTCTCTCATTTTGGTCTTTCTCTAAACTCACCGTCGCCTTATGGTGCCCGTAAAGGTTTTCACCAATAAGACTCTCTCATTTTTAACTTCTGTCAGCTTTCCTCACCGTGTGGAACCCGTGAGGGTTCCACCAATAAGACTCTCTCATTTTCATCATTTTTCTGCTTGGACCAGAGTGTTGTCCCTGACATGGATTACCTCTTATTTATTGACTTGGCATTTCTTGACGACTGATCAGAAGGTCTTTCTTTGGACCGTAATGTGAGCTTTTGGATAGGGTTAGAAAGAAAGGGTATCAAAGGCTCAAAATAATTCAACATGGGTTCAAAATTACTGCTTTCGGAATTAGATTTGTCACAGCAACCACAACTTCTATACCAATTTCNGTATTCCCTTTTTCTCCAGGTGGGCTCCTGATTGCTGAACTTGAAAAGTATTCCCTTGTTCTCCAGGTGGGCTCCTCACTTCAACAAAATAAACAAACAAAGAAAATTTTCTGGCCCAGTTTAGTGACTGGGCACATCATGTTATCAAATATTAAAAATTAAAATCTAAAATTTTAATTGTACTTCCCTTGTTCTCCAGGTGGGCGCCTGAGTGCTGAATTTGAAATGTATTCCCTTATTCTGCAGGTGGGCTCCTGACTACAACAAAATAAACAAACAAAGAAAATTTTCTACCCCTGTTTCAATCAAAGAAAAATCTTGTTAGTTTAAATGTGGTGGTTGGTTTGTGGCCTTGAACTTTGAGGGAGATTTCTCCTTCACTTCCCATGATGACTGATTTCCACTCGAAGATTTTGCTTGTTTATGGACTAACCCCTTTCTTTGTCGTCCTCATCACATAGAATACCTTTCTCTGTTCAGACCCAATATTCTTTTATTTGTTGCATTGCATGAACTGGTACCTCCCCAACCTTTGTGTCTCACATGATTCCTACAGCACGTTCATTGCCCCCACTCCGTGTATATGTTGTTCTTTTTTTGCTTAAACACTGATGTCGGCCTTGAGGTCTATTGCTCCTTCACATGTCATGATAACTGATTTTCATTTGATGAACCTGCTCGTTCCTTGACTAAACACTTCCTTAACACCGAACATACCTCTTCTCTGTTCAAACCCCATACCTTCTACTTGTTGCATTGCTCCTGAATTGTCATTTACCAACCTTTGTGTCTCACATGAACCCCAAAGCATGATGCTTGTCACCATTTCGTGTATATACTATTCTTTCTTGACTTAACCACTGGCCTTGACCTTGAGGTCTGTTGCTCCTTCACTTGTCAGGATAATTGATTTCTTCTTGGAAAATCTTGCTTGTCGCTGGTTTACCACCCTTTTTGTCAATCATATCACAGAAAATACCTTTGATCGGTTCACCTGATACCTCATTCTATTGCATTGTCCATGAATTGATATATACCAAGACTTTGTATTTCACACGAATCCCAAAGCATGTTTATTGTTACCAGCTCAGTGCGCTTATTGTTCATTCCGGACTTATGACACTTTGATGTGCTAAAAAGATTCCATTTTGTGCAATTGGAAAGCTGGTGGCAGATTTTGAAGTCATTTCTCACTTTTTATGACCAAACAATCTCAAGAAGAGGAAGTAAACGAGACAAAAGGAACAGAGTAGAGGACAATGGAAGGAGATGATTCCTACAGAGTAGAAACCTAACAGATGTGGTTACCAACTCTAATGACCATGACATGCACCTGAGGCCTATTTTGTTAAGCAAATCTGATGTTCAGCTCTTGTCATATCTTTTTGCCATGAAACTGGGCTTCAATGCTCCGCTTATCCAATCTGATTCACAATCCTTATTCGACTTGTAGTGCCCAAAGGGTTTTCACCATCAAGCCTCTCTCATTTTGGTCTTTCTCTAAACTCACCGTCGCCTTATGGTGCCCGTAAAGGTTTTCACCAATAAGACTCTCTCATTTTTAACTTCTGTCAGCTTTCCTCACCGTGTGGAACCCGTGAGGGTTCCACCAATAAGACTCTCTCATTTTCATCATTTTTCTGCTTGGACCAGAGTGTTGTCCCTGACATGGATTACCTCTTATTTATTGACTTGGCATTTCTTGACGACTGATCAGAAGGTCTTTCTTTGGACCGTAATGTGAGCTTTTGGATAGGGTTAGAAAGAAAGGGTATCAAAGGCTCAAAATAATTCAACATGGGTTCAAAATTACTGCTTTCGGAATTAGATTTGTCACAGCAACCACAACTTCTATACCAATTTCTTTCTTGGGGACTTTTGGATTTTTATTTGGTGTGATTGAACCTCAGAGAGAGGCTACCTGCGTATCCTTTTGGAATCAAGTCAAACATAGTTCATGGGACTTCTTTTGTTGTGGTGATCTTTCCTTTCTTCCACTTTCTTTTCCTTTCTTTTCATTCTTTTTTTCTCTTTTCTTTTCCTGCTTTTCTCTTTTCTTTTCTTGTTCTTTGTTTTTTCTTTCTTTTCTGTTTTTCCTCTTTTCTTTTCTTTTCTTTTTCTTTTTCTCTTCTTTTGATTTCTTTTTCTTTCCCTCTCTTTTTCATTATTTTTCTCTTGTTTCTCCACCTAATTTCCCCGCTCGGGATTACGAGTTTTATTATTGATTCCGAAAGAGGGGTATGTAAGAAAATAATTGAGGCTCAATGGGGTAACAAAGGATAAAGTGTTTGGATAGCAGAATAAAATGCCTTCGTCATTCTAATATCCAAAATATGACAAGTACAAACTACATAGATAAACAAGCTGAGGAAAACACATATAATACCTTTTGATTGATTCACAAATTTGCCTTCTGTATTTGTCAATTACCTAGCACCATTGGAAAACAATATCGGTACCATGAACGCACCCCTATAAGCTTGGGCAAACTTGCCTTTGGCTTCAAACCGAAGCGGCATGATGCATTTCAACAGTATTTCTTTATGTTCCATATGCCCCCAGTTTCACCTGATTTGGGCTCGAAGTGATCTAAAAATGCCATTACTTATTTCCCTCTAATGTACTTACTTTTTCAACATTGTTTTATTGCTTCGTTACTAAACTGACTTTTAAAAACCAGGCTGAGAATTATGCGTGAATGTTATGTCACTAGAGCCAACATGGAAAGAATTGTAAAAGGAGAAGGGAACTGAATAAAATGACTAGAAATTGCGGGAAACAGAGAATTGCAATAGACTGACGGTGAACGGGTTTAAATAATAAAACAAGCAAACTAGACTAAAGTTACAACCATTGAACAAACCTAAATATCACTACACAAAATACTACGACGAGACAAACAAGGAAAAGTGAAATGATAGAAGGGTTTGAGTCACAAGACAATATCCGGATTACAACCCTAAAATAACCCGGACAACAGAAATGACAACAAAATAAACCACCAAAACTCCAAGAGATGGAGCATCTTTCCAAGCACCAAACTCGACATCTTAGCCATTGGATTGCCCATCAAAACTGCTGGGGTCTTCACCAATTTCAATATCATTGACTTCATTCAACGAGTTTCCGAGAGGATTCTCATACTCCCTGTCGCCATGGATCTTCCCCACAAAATGTGCACCATCATGTATAGGTAAAGGATTTTGTGCAATGTTCTGGGTGGCAATGTCCTGGACCGCAATTATCTCTTCCTGAATCATTCTTTCTATCTCTCTTTTTAAATCCCGACAACTTTTGACATCGTGCCCCTGGGCATTGGAATGGTATTCACACCTTTTAGAAGGGTCAAAGCTTCTTGCACGCTTGTCCACATAATTCGGAGGAATAGGTGCGATCAGGTTATAATGCTTTAATCTCTCAAACAAACATGCACAGGTTTCTCCTATTGGTGTAAAATTATTGTTCATCCTTGTTTCCCTTCTATACACTTGGCTTGAATGTGGGTTATAGTATACTTGGAAATTTTGTGGAGGCTGGTGGGACCTTGCGGAGCTCGTGCTCGCCTTTTGGAGTAACTCAGTGGTTGGACTGATGGCCGAATATTGTTCGGAGGATAATGTTGAGGTAGACTATGTGGAGTTTGGGGATGCTCATGGGGTCGGTATTTAGGCCGAAAGCATTTACTAAGAATAACCATCGGACCCTGTCTTCGGTGGGACTCAGCAACACCTTTTCTATCAATGGGAGGGCTATCCCGAATGACTTTTTCATTCCATCTGAGCCAAAGTTCCCTAAAGCTTTCCTTGGGTTTCTTTTCCATCTGAGATAGGGAGGAGCGGTCTGAGGTAACACTCGATTTGCATTGAAAGTATCAGACAAAATCTTGAGCCATGTCACCCGATGTAAGACACTTATCAACATCTTGACGGGTATGCCAGTCCAAGGCTAGCCCAGTTAGGATTTCACTGAAATATGCCATCATCACGTCCTCTTTCTCCCCAACAATCCTCATTTCGTTGCAATAGACCCTGAGGTGGTCCACCGGATCTCCACGCCCATCGTACAAGTTAAATTTCGTTACTTTGAACCCTGTGGGCATGCTGGCCTGGCCTTCCACTCTTTGCTTGTCCCTGAAGGACTGTTCTGTGCTTTTCAACTTCCCGGGTACTCTATCTTGCCCTTCTCTTCCCGTAACCCTTTCATCTCTAGCATGAAGCTGCTCATCCTAGGAGCTCTTCTTGTATGAATCGAGGACCATGCGGGCAACCTCTGAGGGGTGATATTGGGCATTGTGAGCTTTGAGTGGGTATTCATTGTTTGGGGTAGTGGACATAACATGAGAGTAATTTTGGGGAGATGTAACTGGAGGATGAGTGATGGAGTTACTAGGGTAGTTGGAAAAATTGTGGTAAGCGGGCGTATCTGGGGAATATGGAGGATCATTTGGAATTGTGTTAAGAGCTTGGGTAAGGACGACATCCGAAAAAATTGGTGGTGGCAGAGGTGGTGCCTTTCCGGTCATCCAGGCTTGATACATGTCTGCCATGTGTTATCTTAACATCCGTACTTCTTCAACCAACCCATCATCCCGTTCATCTGACTGCTGTCGAGCACCGGAATTAAGCAACCCGATTTTGTTGTTGTCTGCCATTACCTTTTGACTTTGATTTGTAGAAAGAAATTACCACTTTAAAGCCACAAACTAACCACCTTTCTGCTTAAATATAACAAAATGAAGCCATCACGTTAGCGTTAGGGCATTTAACAGCAAAAATCTCACATTGCGTGCAATGCACCTAGTCGCAGTTATCGGTTCTAACATGACTTCGAGGGTATGAAGGTCATATGGAATCATCCCAATTTGTTCATTTCAGTCATCTCCTTCCTTTGCTTTTTCTAGCACTTCTTGGCTCGCTCATTTTTTCCCCTTTTTTTTATCGCTCTTTTCTTCCTTCTCATTTCTCATATCCCACAATTCTACCTCTTTCTTTTCTTTTCTTTTTCTTTCTTCTTTCCATTTTTTTTAATAAATAAAAAAATGATTCGATCGAACCCTATATAGGTTGCCTACGTATCATGACCCAGCATGAATCAGATCTGTGCGTAGTTCTGAAAAAATGGGAACAAAGTAAACAAACCGACGTTCTCTTTTTTTCTTTTTCTTTTTCTTTTTTTTTCTTTTTACCTTAATGACTACTCTGATGAGGAAAAATAAATGAAAGAAGCAAATAACTTTCTTTTTTTTTAATTTTTAGACTTAATGTTCTATGACCTACTCTAAACTCGAGCTTAACGGCCATATTTTTTCTTTTTTTTTTCGAAACAAATAATCTATTAAGGAAAAGTCCTAGAAGAGAAAAAATAGTTTTCGATTTTTTTTAAGAAGGAAATCTCAAGAATAAACTACGAAAACATATTTTAAATTTTCATTTGATATCCTGACGCAATATTTGAAAACAAACAATGAAAAAGATAAAACAAAATATTTTTGGATTTAAATTTTGATTCCCTAAAGAAGAAATTTTAATGACAAACAACAGATAAAGTGTTTTTATTGTCTATGTACAATATCCTAGAGTTCTAATGAAAATAAAAGGAATTTTTTTTCAATGGATAAAGAAAATTTCCGCTAAATAGTGGAACACTAAAAAACGTGGATACCTTGGTTTTACATCACTCTTAGCTTCTTCTGCTAATTAATCACTACTCAAAATTGCTAAGACGCTACAACTACGACCGGTTACTCTCTGTCCTTTTCAGCTCGATTTATCTGGTGCACAAGTACTCTCCACTAATTTCCTTACACATTCAATGTTCACATTTTACACGTATATTTCCATGTCTACATTTCTATATATACATGGCGTAATTCGATCAAAGTGCAATTCATTTATTTGAAAAGACAATGAAGCCATTGGAGATATCTTGGTGCTCCCATTTTATGGTCAAGGTCATCTCTTTCCCTGCATGGAACTCTGTAAAAAGTTGACATCTTTCAACTTTAAAGTCACCCTTATCATCATCCTCATCGTTGTCATATGGCTCCGAACCATTGACCAATACACAAAATTTTGCCGGATGAATCTGTCGAAGCTCGATAGAAGACAAGGATCAAATGGGAAAAACATATCAAGCCTATCTCTACCACCAAAAGAGATTGAAAGATCGGACTCGAGCAGACCACTTGACACAATGTTATCGAGCACATCAAGATTAGTTACTTTTGCCAACCGAAGAAATTCTTTCACAACTAATGGTATGCTCTCATGCGAAAACAAAGTATGTACATCATGGCCTGGCACCCAGCATAGAATTCCTTGTGAGCTTTTGAATTGATGCAACCACTTTGGATTGAGAAATAACTGAAACACAATTCAACCAAACTTTCTACATATTCAGCAACATGTGAGATAGACAAAAACTTTGCATGAGCCAAATAACTAGCAAGATAGGAAATAACACTCATTCTCCATTGTGGATAGATACTGCTCTTAAATGTATCAAATAGCGTATCAGCAAATCTCCTACCGCATTTTTCAGGATCCAGGGTACAAGCATAAAACATCACAAACTGGGTAAATTTAGACTTGTGTGCCGTCGAAACAGTATGCTGAAAAGACTGGAGAAGAGTCTCAAAAACCCAACTCAAACGCCCACTCTCTTGGAAAAAGTTAAGGTGTCTAAAGGTAAGAACCATCAAGCTATCCAATTTTTGACCACTGACATTTCCAAGCCGTTCTATCCAAGAAATTCGGAGCTGATCACCATCTTGCCGTCCATCATCTACTGGATCGTCCAGATTTTCTAGCTCCATGTCAAAGTTGCATTTGGTGAAATCCTCATTTAATATTTCATCCCATGCGATGTCTACATCCAAATCTATCAGCTGATCCATAATTGCCACAATCATGGTTCTCCTAACAAGACCACCAATTGCTCCACCCTACAGTTTTAACATGCTCTCCACATATGCCATGATGAATGGTTCCTTTGTGTAATTGATTGGCATCTTCTGCATCTTCTCCTTTACTATCTTATCAAGTCTCATGGGGGAGAGAGGAACTAACTCTGCAATGTTTATTAAAGTTTAATGGACACGATCAATGACTTGGCCCTGTGGCTGATTCAACAATGATATGAGTGACGGAGGTGGCACAAAATGTTCACAAGCATTTTCAAGCACATCGACATACTACCCTCCGGATGTAGCCAAGGATATAAGTAATTCCATCAAAGCATCCATTACATCAGTTCTCATAGTTCCACATGCTCACTCCTAAAATAGATGAAAGACGACTCTGATGATGAACAAAACTGATCCTGACAAAGCGAAATTTCTTTTCTTTTTTTTTGACTTGTAAGACCTTTCCAAATACAAAATAAGAAATACAATAACAAAAGACTAGGCAAACTCTAACATCACCTAAAAGACTGAATACTACTATACAGGACTAGAAAGTAAAACGTGAACAATGGACTCAAAAACATGAAATGGCTCATCGAGCAACTCCTAAATGCAGTGATCCTGGGGTATCTGTCATGCTCCAACTCCGGTATATAAATCCACACCTAAGGAAAACAAAAACTCAAACAAACATTAGGCAAGACAATAACTTTTCTTACTAGACACACGCAAGACATGGTTGCGATTATTTTGCAAAATAACTTATTTAGCCAAAAGATAGCTAGAAGTGTAAAATTTGGCTAAGACCCCGCAAAGCCAAGAACCTAAGATTTAGAAGGAAGATCGGACCCTATGTTGGGTTGCCTACGTATCCCGCCCCAGGAGGTGAGAATCAGGTTCGCGTAGTTCGGGCTGATTGGATACGGTTGAGAACTAAAAAACAACTAATGAAGAGAAAACATATTTTTTTGTTTTTTCTTGAAAAATGACGAAACATGCAAAACCTTTTTGAATTTTCTTTTCCTCTTTGTTTGATTTTTGGTTTTCTGAAAATGATGAAAAAGTGTAAAATCATTTTGAACTTTTCTTGTATATATATTTTTTGTCTTTTTCCTTAATAAAAAAAATGTAACAAAAAAAAAACTGGGCCCTACTTGCTTTATTTTCACACCTCACCCTTTTTTTCATTTTTCATTTGCCCTCAACTATCATCAGTCCGCCAAATGACCCTTTTATCCGCGAATAAATGCAACATGTAACACATAGGATGCATCAAGATGGTCTGTTCATTTCTGGTTACCTGTCCTAGACGGACCGAACCCCTATGTTGAGTCCCCTAAGTCAAATGCACATGATAAAAATAAACGTTCCTACTAGGGATCCGGCATGAAGTCAAGTTATTCTAGGTTCAAAATATGGGTATATGTTCTAGACTGTGTACCCGAGTGGACAACTCGAGTCGAGGAGGGGGCTACGTACCGGGGACCCGCGAGATCGTCTGGCGTAGTAACTTTTCCGGCCTCTTTCTTATTTCAAGGTATGACACTAACAGAATAGGGAGTCTCAACTAGTAAGCACATCCCCGGAGGTGAGAAGAGAAGGGTTTCGGCATATTTTATATATACAGTTCAAATAATATCAATGCGGTAAAGCATTTAGCACATTTAGCAGGAAAACATGTAGGAAAATAAGATAAAGCCAAACATAACAATTATTCTAAGCTCAAATTCTTAAACCCTAAACTGAAGTTTTAGGTTTGTGTCCCCAGCAGAGTCGCCAGAGCTGTCGCACCTCCTTTTTACACACCTACCCCGAAGGATAATGTATAGGGGAGTTTTTCCATTTTAAGTGACATTATTCGAATCGGGATTACTTATTCAATTAGAGTCTCCACATGGGAAAGGTTTGGATTTTGGTGTCCCAAGTCACCGGTTTATCTTGAATCCCGAATCGAGGAAAATTTTTTACTTCCCAGTTGGAGTCTGCGAACTAAAAATTCTAAGTAAGGAATTCTATTGACCCGAGGGAAGGTGTTAGGCACCCCCGGATCCCGTGGTTCTAGCACGGTCGCTTAAACTATTATAAATGGCTACATATCTGATTTTAAAACATGTTGTAACTTATGTGCTTTTTATCTTTAAACCGCTTTTATTATTATTTTAAAGAGAATTGCAACGTCATGAAAACGCGTCTCGAACCACGTCACATAAATGCACCCGCCGTTTTCGATACATTTTGACTTCGTTGAGATTTGGATTTGGGTCACATAAATTTGCACCTGTATTTAGGAAGGTAAAATTATTAAAAGCGCGCCTAAAGCGAATAACGTGTTATTAATTTTGCCGGAGGCCATAGAAATTAGCTAAATGCCACGTCTCGAATTTCTAAGTATTCTATTTGGCGTGGCGCAGTGACGACCCGACCCGTCGTCACGTGATTTACCATCCCGTTTTCCCCATATTATCTTGTTTTATGTTTCAATATCAGTATTTGAGTTGATCGGATAGAATTGAATTGGTTTTTGTTCGAAATGAGGCACTTAGCCTCTTAGAAGGAAGCTTGTTTTGGAAAAGTCAACCGGAAGTTGACTATATAGTTAAAGGGCTCGGATGTGAATTCTGGTGATTTGGTTAGCTTCGGGAGATGATTTGTGACTTAGGAGTGCGATCATAATTGATTTTGGAGGCTCGGTATAGAAATAGGCTTGAATTGGTGAAGTTTGAATTTTGGGGAATTTCGGTTGATAGGTGAGATTTTGATCCGAGGGTCGGAATGGAATTATGAGAGTTGCAGTAGCTTCGTTAGGTGATTTTGGATATGTTTGCAAATTTTCAGGTCATTCAGACGCCGTTTGGTCGTGTTTTTGATCGAATGTGCAATTCGGAAGTTTGAAGAAAATTTCTAAAGTTTTATACACTTAATCTATAATTCCTAATAATTCGAACTCGAAATAATAACTAGACTGTGCCTGTGTGGCTTATATGCATACACCTGGACTGAGTGTGGATCGAGCTGCACGCCGCAGCGAGTGCTACGATGATATTGTGCTTGGGCTGTAGGAGCCCCTCCGGAGTTTGAACCCCCACAGTGAGCGCGGGTACCCAAATGGATCGAGCTGTACGCCGCAGCGGTCATGTGCATTGCATTGCATTCATGTTCTGATGTTTATCTGATCTAGTTGTTTCTGTCTTGTTGTCATTTAACCGTTAACCATGCTAAATTGTTAGTGTTAGCTTTACATTGTGGTATCTTTGGGATTTCATACTTTCAGTCATTATATATGTCTATTACCACTGAGTTGGAAGTACTCACTTTACTCCTTGCACCATGTGTGCAGATTCAGGTGTCTCGGGAGCATAGTTGAGTTTTGCTGCTTCAAAGTCTTCTCAGGAGTTGTCAAGGTAGCTGCCTGACATTCGCATGGCCCGACTCCTCCCCTATCCCTTTATTATTTCCGCATTTGTGAACATCAGTATTACTGAGGATTTATTATTTTTTTATCTTAGAGGCTCTAGACTCATGACCCAAGGTCTTTGGGAGTTTTATTGACAGTTGTTATGATTTCCGTATTACTTCTATCTATTATCACTGGTTAGAACTATATTATTGATAAATTAAATGCTATAAGTTGGAAATGGGTTCTGTGGTTGAGTTGTGAGCGTTATATCGTCGGGCTTACCTAGCATTTGTGTTGGGCGCCATCACGACCGGGTTTGGGGTCGTGATAATTTGGTATCAGAGCCTAGGATACTAGGCCTCATGAGTCATGAGCCGGTTAGTAGAGTCTCGCGTATCGGTACGGAGACATCTGTATTTATCCTCAAGAGGCTGCAGAACCTTTAGGAAACACTTCATATTCTTGAACTCTTGTCTTGCGGCTTTGTTGTTCTGAGACCTAAATTTCTGTATTCTAATCTCTCGCAGATGGCGAGAACCCGTGCTACCGGACGTGACGGACGACCACCATTGCCACCTGCTAGAGGCCGTGGTCGTGGTCGTGGTCGAGGCAGACCAATGAGAGCAGCTCTTGTAGATCCACCATCTGCCCAGGTTCCGGACCAACCTCCAGCTGTAGATGATCCAGCAGCACCTGCTCAGGCACCGATAGTGCCCATTGTGATTCCTGGTCTTCAGGAGGCTTTAGCTCAGATCTTATCTGTCTGCACTGGTCTGGCTCAGGCAGTCTCAGCCACTACTGCCGCAGCTACTTCTCAGACCGGGGGTGGTCATCAGACCCCCGCAGCTCGCACACCCGAGTAGGTTGTTCAGGGAATCCACTCCACATTTTGATGACTAGAGAGAGGGTTGTGGCCGCCTCGTTTGAGGAGGTGGTTGATATGGCTCGACAGATTGAGACAGATCGCCGTCATGAGTGTGAGGAGAGGGAGGCCAAAAGGCCTCGAGGTTCAGGTAGCTTCAGTGGTGCTCCGTCTATGGGCCAGTTACAGGGCAGCAGAGGTCGTTCCATCAGACCTCCTCACTCAGGTCGTACAGAGTCCAGAGGGGCTTCTTCAGGCCGTGGTCGTCAGGGTTATCAGCAGGGTCAGTCTTCACTTAGTGCCCTTCCAGCTCAGAGCTCTACTCCTGCTTTTTCAGCCCAGGGTTCGTCTGCAGTGAGAGGTTCCCTTCAGTCCCCTTCTCCAGCTCAGGTTTGTTGCTACGAGTGGGGTGAGTTAGGTCACATGAGGATACAATGTCCTCGGCTTCGTGGTTGTCGGTCTCAGCAGAGGGATCAGCCCTCCTCTTCTACTCCATCTACTTCAGCACCATCCCGGTCAGGTAGGGGCGGGGATCAGATAGCTAGGGGCTACCCTAGGGATGGAGATCGATCTAGCGGTGGTCAGGCTCGCTTTTATGCTCTTCCAAATAGGAGGGACGCCATTGCATCTAATGATGTTATCACAGGTATTATCTCAGTCTGCCACAGGGATGCCTCTATTTTGTTTGATCCCGTGTCTACCTATTCCTATGTATCTTCATATTTTGCTCATCATTTGGGTACGACCCGTGGTTGTCTTGCCTTGACTGTGCATGTATCTACCCCGGTGGGTGATACTATTATTGTAGACCATGTATATCGATCTTGTCTGGTGACTATTGGGGGTCTGGAGACCCGAGTTGACTTGTTATTGTTGGGCATGGTAGATTTTGATGTGATTCTGGGTATGGATTGGCTATCCCCGTACCACGCTATTCTGGACTGTCATGCCAAGACAGTTATGTTGGCTATTCCGGGTGTTCCGAGGATCGAGTGGCGAGGTATGACTGATTATGTGCCCAGTAGGGTGATTTCTTTCTTAATGGCCCAGCAGATGGTTGGTAAGAGTTGTTTATCGTATTTGGCTTTTGTGAGAGATGTCGGAGCTGAGACTCCTAGTCTTGATTCAGTTCCTGTTGTGAGGGATTCCCCTGATGTGTTTCTAGCAGACCTGCCGGGCATGCCGCCGGACAGGGTTCAGCATGATGATGCCAGGTATGTGTATATTGATAGTGATGGTGTATTGAGGATGCAGGGCCGGATTTGCATGCCCAATATGGATGGACTTCGGGAGTTGATATTGGAAGAGTCCCACAGCTCGCGGTATTCTATTCATCCAGGTGCCGTGAATGAGACATCATTACTGGTGGAGAAGAATGAAGAAGGATATTATGAGTTATGTAGCTCGGTGTCTCAACTATCAGCAGGTCAAATATGTGCATCAGAGGCCCGGTAGTGTATTTCAGCGGATGGATATTCTAGAGTGGAAATGGGAAAAGATTACTATGGATTTTGTGAGTGGTATCCCTCGTACCTCGAAGAAGTTTGATTCGATTTGGGTGATTGTAGATAGGCTGACCAAGTCTGCGCACTTCATTCCAGTGTGTACTACCTATTCTTCGGAGTGGCTAGCGGAGATTTTCATTCGGGAGATTGTACGATTGCATGGGGTCCCAGTTTCTATTATCTCAGATAGGGGTACTTAGTTTACTTCCCAGTTCTGGAGGACTTTTCTGTGAGAGCTAGGCACACAGGTAGAGTTGAGCACAGCCTTTCATCCACAGACGGACGGGCAGTCCAAGCGTACCATTCAGATATTGGAGGATATGTTGCGTGCCTATGTTATTGATTTTGGAGGTTCTTGGGCTGAGTTCTTGCCACTTGCAGAGTTTGATTACAATAACAGCTACCAATCCAGTATTCAGATGGCGCCGTATGAGGCCTTATATGGGAGGCGGTGTAGATCTCTGGTTGGTTGGTTTGAGCCCGGCGAGGCTAGACTATTGGGGACAGAGTTAGTTCAGGATGCCTTAGAGAAGGTGAAGGTGATCCAGGAGAGACTTTGTACAGCTCAGTCGTGCCAGAAATGTTATGCGGACCTAAAGGTTCGAGATATATCTTATATGGTGGGCGAGAAGGTCTTGTTGAAGGTTTCACCTATGAAGGGCGTTATGAGATTTGGAAAGAAAGGGAAGTTGAGTCCGCGGTTCGTTGGACCTTTTGAGATAATTAGGAGGATTGGGGAGGTGGCCTATATGCTTGCTTTGCCACCCAGCCTGTCGGGAGTGCATCCGGTATTTCATATGTCTATGCTCCGGAAGTATGTTGGGGACCCGTCTCATGTGTTAGACTTCTATATAGTTCAGTTAGATGATGATTTGACCTATAATGTGGAGCCAGTGGCTATTTTGGGTCTTTAGGTTCGAAGGTTGAGATCTAAGGACATAGCTTCGGTGAATGTGCAGTGGAGAGGTCGGCCCGTGGTGGAGGCCACATGGGAGACCGAGCAGGAGATGCGGAGCAGATATCCTCACTTGTTTGAGACTCCAGGTATGTTTCTTGACCCGCTCGAGGACGAGCATTTGTTTTAGTTGGGGAGGATGTGACGACCCGACCCGTCGTCACGTGAGTTACTACCCTATTTCCCCTGTATTATGTTGTTCTATGTTTCAATATCAGCATTTGAGTTGATCGGATAGAATTGAATTGGTTTTTGTTGGAAATTAGGCACTTAGCCTCTTAGAAGGGAGCTTGTTTTGGAAAAGTCAATCGGAAGTTGACTATATAGTTAGAGGGCTCGGATGTGAATTCCGGTGATTTGGTTATCTTCGAAAAATGATTTGTGACTTACGAGTGCGATCGCAATTGATTTTGGAGGCTCGGTGTAGAAATAGACTTGAATTCGCGAAGTTTGAATTTTGGCAAATTTTGGTTGATAGGTGAGATTTTGATCCGAGAGTCGAAATGGAATTCCGAGAGTTGCAGTAGCTTCGTTAGGTGATTTTGGATATGTCTGCAAATTTTCAGGTCATTCGGACATCGTTTGGTCGGGTTTTTGATCGAATGTGCAATTCAGAAGTTTTAAGAAAACTTAGGCTTTGATTTGAGGAAAATTGAGGATTTTGATGTTAATGATAGTGTTTTGATGGTTCGAGCAAGTTTGAATAAGGTTATAGGATGTGTTGGTGCCTTTGGTTGAGGTCCCGGGGGCCTCGGTGTGATTTCGGGTGCTTAAACGGGAATTTTGAAGCATATTGCAGGTTTGGTTTTTTTTTTGGCTTCTGGTATTTCCGCATCTGCGGAAAAGGAGCCGCAAAAGCGGTTCCGCAGATGCGGCGTGGAGGTCACAGAAGCGGTCCTTTGAGGACTGGGTATATTCCGCAGAAGCGGAAGGATTTCCGCAAAGGCGGGCTCCACAGAAGCAGTTTTGGACTGCATAAGCGGTCCCAGGTTAATTAAGTGAGACCGCATAAGCAGTCGTTTGGTCGCAAACGTGGTGACCGCTGGTGCGGTATTATAACCGCAGAAGCAGAAATCGTTCAGGGTTAAGTGAACAGTGGTTCATGATTTTGAAAGAGAAGAGAAATATTTTGGACTCCGGACTTAGGCGATTCTTCGGTGATTTTGAAGAGAATTCGAAGGGGTTTCATCAGGTATGAATTATTAGACTCGGAATATGTTATTATGGTGTAAAAACATGGAGTAATCACTGAAATTCAAGGAATTAGAGGGTAAAAACGGGGGTTAGGACTTAGAACTTAAGGGAGTTTAAAATTGGGTTTTGATAGGGTTATTGAACTTCGATTTTAGTAAATTTGATATGTATGGACTCGTGGCGAGACGAGGAATCCGGTGATGTAAATTTCATAAGTTTTTGAGAAGTGGGCACGGGGCACGGGTTTGGCCAACTTCGTGATTTTTGGTGTTTTTCGAGTCTTTTCGATTAGGTTATATTTCTTTAGCCTATTGTAATGTATTCATTGTGGTTTTGACAAGACTCGATGCGCGAGGAGGCGGATTCGAGAGGAAAAGGCATAGCGGACTAGTATTGTGGCCGGCTGGAGGTGAGTAATAGATGTAGATGATGACCTGAGGGTTTGAAACCCCGATTTATCATACTGCGACGCTATATTGAGGCGAGACACGCACTCCATGACGAGTGAGGGGTCATTTGTGATTGCTGTTTGTGGCTTAATCCGCCCCGAGTGGTGTCCAAGCCGTGCTTTAGACTATAGACTGATTAGTAAATATCCTACTTGGATTGTTATGAGTATATTTGGGCTGCGTGCCAATTATTTGGATCCCTTAGGGATTAATATAACTGTTTCCACGATGCTTAGCATCTTTTCACGATATCAGTCCTGAGTTAAACACTGTTTCGAAATGATTAGCAAATTTCTAAAGTTTTAAACACTTAATCAATAATTCCTAATAATTGGAACTGGAATAATAACTTGACTGTGCCTGTGTGGCTTATATGCATATACCTGGACTGAGTGTGGATGGAGCTGAACGCCGCAGCGAGTGCTACGATGATATTGCGCTTGGGATGTAGGAGCCCCTCTGGAGTCTGAACCCCCACAGTGAGCGCGGGTACCCAAATGGATCGGGTTGTACGTCGCAGCGGTCATGTGCATCGCATTGCATTCATGTTCTAATGTTTATCTGATCTAGTTGTTTCTGTCTTGTTGTCATTTCACTGTTAACTATGCTAAATTGTTAGTGTTAGCTTTACATTGTGGTATTTTTGGGATTTCATACTTTCAGTCATTATATATGTCTATTACCACTGAGTTGGAAGTACTCACTTTACTCCCTGCACCATGTGTGCAGATTCAGTTGTCTCGGGAGCATAGTTGAGTTTTGCTGCTTCAGAGTCTTCTCAGGAGTTGTCGAGGTAGCTGCCTGACGTTCGCAGGGCCAGATTCCTCCCCTATCCTTTTATTATTTCCGCATTTGTGAACATCAGTATTACTGAGGATTTATTATTTTGTTATCTTAGAGGCTCTAGACTCATGACCCCAGGTCTTTGGGAGTTTTATTGACAGTTATGATTTCTGTTTTACTTCTGTCTGTTATCACTGGTTAGAACTATATTATTGATAATTTAAATACTATAAGTTGGAAATGGGTTGTGTGGTTTTGTGAGCATTATATTGGTCGGGCTTGCCTAGCATTTGTGTTGGGCGCCATCACGACCGGGTTTGGGTTCGTGACAGGCGCACCTCGATTCTAATTTCAAAGGATGTATTCAACTAAAACCAACCTCGGATGTTCATAACATTTCCTATAAGTATATTTTATTAATATAAACAGTGAAATTTCTCAATGAAATGGGTTCAGCTTAATCGATAGTACAATAAGGGAAAATATACTTGCGGTCAAAATATGGATCGAGCTAAGCACAAAAAGGCAAAGTGTACCACTACAATCATTAGTTCAATTAAAATCTAAAGGAGATTACACTGTGATAGATGCACGACACTCTTTTCAATAAAACTAGCAATTGACTTTGCCTTCTTCCCTTTGAATCGCTTCTACAATTCCTTCATGGCGGACTATGACATGTTCATTAAGGAAATAAAACAAATCCCAAGCAACTCAAATTAATTCATAGCAAATTTTCGAACACTTGTTTTCCAACTGTAAAATAGAACCAACATAATTTTATAACAAATAATGAATCCCGACGACTGACCAGATAAGCACAAAGAAGCAAACCAAATTAGAAATTAATTGATTCTTAAAAAAATAGATCTGCCGAGGCTAAACAAAAGCCAACTGAATCTCTAATTGAACAGATGATCAAATTCAACGACGATTATATAACCAACCTAATACGCTTAAAACATTAATTTAAATCAACATCATTCATAGCAAGTGAGAATGACAAGATCATAAATTGACTAGATCTTCAAAGCCAAGTAGGAATTCAATTGTTCAACCATTCACAAAAATAATACATAGAAAAACTTCAAACTAAACTGGTCAGCTCAAGGAAAATAGCTGGAATAAATCGATATGGCAGAATCGAACTCAAATCGAAATTCAGCAAACTTAGAAACAGTGAATGCAATAAACCTTTAGAATAACGCTGATAAACCTAGAAAATGAAGCGCGTAGCAGACAAAGTCTATGAACTCGACTTTCACAAACAAGCAAAGAAGAAGTCGAAATTTGAAATCAGATTTCTTCACCTTCCATTGAAAATATTCAGATTCTGCTTTTTGTTTATTTCCCTTTTGAAATCCAATTTCTAGGGTCTATTTTATCTCCAAATCCAGCTTTGAAATTTAACTATTCCGTGTTTATCTATGAAAAAATTCAGGTGGTGAGGAATTCCAGAGTGAGAGCGTGAGAGCGAGCGAATGAAGTAGGAGAGGGGTGCTCCTTTTTGGCGTGCTTTCTCCTCTGATTTTGTTTTGGGTGTGTATTTAATAAAGTGTATAGGGTGTGAAGTGGGGGAAGGTTTATGTGGGGGAATATTTGTAGGGAAGGTTTATGTGGGAAAATAATTTTGGGAGAAGGTCTCATATGGGGAAAAGTTTTTGGGAGGAAATATTTTTTGGGGAAGGTTCTTCCAATTCTTCTTTTTTTATTCCCAATTTTTTTATTAAAAATCCTAGAATTAAAAACCTAATTATCTAAAAATATACTAATTATGAAAATTATAAAAGCTACTTAATCCTAAATTAAAATAGAAAAATCAACAAAAAAGGAAAAGGTGTAAAAATAAAAAAAAAAATTTGTGATTTTTAATTTTTATAAAAACCAAATGACTTCCGATAAAACCTAAATGCCATGCAAGATATTTTTTTGGTATTTATTATTTTGATTTTAAAATATTAAAATGCATGAAATGCGACTAGATAATGAAAAATTCCTAAAAGTCAATAAAAATTATTTTGATCTATTTTTAGGAGTTATCTTTATGTAGGGAAAAAATCACGTGCTTACAGGAGCTATCCAGGAGGCATGACGGGCTAACTCAGAAAATCTCGCCTAATTCTGGGTCACAATCATGTCTCCCTGTTGAAGCCACTCGAACTGCCTACGCAGCTCCTCCCTCTGAGACTGTGGTACCCACTTCTCTAAAAAGATAGTGGAGAACTCCTGCCATGACAGAGGCGCTACCCCTGCCGACCTACGCCGCTCATATGCGTCCCACCATGTGAAGGCAGCCTCGGTGAAGTAAAATGTGGTGAAAGCTGCTACGCTGGACTCCAAAATCCCTGCTGTCTGAAGCATACGCTGACACTTGTCAAGAAATCCCTGGGCATCCTCACCCTGAGCACCATTGAAAACTGGAGGCTGAAGCCTACTAAACCTATCGAGATGACATTGCTCATCGTATGGCATAGCTGGAACAACAAAATCCTAAACTGGTACAATCGGCTGAGCTGGAGCTGCTCCCGGTATTTGTAAACCCTGTATCACCTGCTCGGGTGTGCGAGCAGCGGGGGTCTGACTGCCTCCCCCTGCCTGAGAAGTAGCCGCTGTAGCAGTGGCTGAAACTACCTGGGCTAGGACAGTGCAAACTGATAGAATCTGAGCCAATGTCTCCTGGAGACCCGGTATCACAATAGGCACTGCCGGTGCCTGGACAGGTGCTACTGGAATGTCCACAGCTGGGGCCTGCTCCTGAGCCGGGGCAACTAGTGGAGCAACAGGTGCTGCCTTCGCGGCTCTGCCCCTACCACGACCACGACCGCGTCCCTGGACTCTAGTGCCCTCAGTAGGTGGTACTGGTGGTCGACCGCCTCGTCCTGTAGTGCGAGTCCTCGCCATCAGCGAGAGAATAGAACACAGAAGTTTAGTTCTCAGATCAACAAAGTCGCACGACAAGAATTTCAAGAATGTGAAGTTTTCCTAAGGGTTCTGCAGCCTCTCGAGGATAAATACAGACGCCTCCATACCGATCCACGAGACTGTACTAAACCTGCTCATGACTCATGAGACCTAGTAACCTAGGCTCTGATACCAACTTGTCATGACCCAAACCCACCTGGGCGTGATGGTGCCTCTCGTGAAGACGAGCCCAGCCAACAGAATATTTAACTCCTCAAATATCTAAAAGTTATTAATCATAAATAAGCTTAAAGTAGGAATATCATAACCAGCAATACGGACATAACCGCGATAACAAGAAAGCCAACCCAAATCCAACCCGCAATCAAGGTGTCACAAGTCATGAGCTACTACAGAGTTTAATAACTACTATAAGACTGTATCTAAGAACATAGTCCGAGATAGATGTAATACAAGAAAAGATAAGGAAGAAACGGGGCTGTGGACGCTGACAGCTACCTCGTCTCTCCAGGTCCGCCTGGTCTGGATAGAAATCAGCGCTCAGGAACGAACTCTACGATACATGTATTTGCACACACAGTGCAGGGAGTAATGTGAGTACTCCCACCCAGTGAGTAATAAAAATAAATAATATCTGAGAACATAGAAATCCCACAAAGGCACAATTTATGCTATCTCAAGTAGTAAAATCAGGTAAACAGTAGAAACCAGTGAAATACAGTAAGAAACTCTTTGAAAATAGTTAAAAATAATTATTCTCAATCAATAAGAGATACTCAGTAACCTACCACTCGGGCGCCATATCAAACTCTCAGTACAATATCAGCCCCGCGGGCTCCGTATCAATCACACAGTACAACATCAGCCCCTCGGGCTCACTCTCACTCATATAGGTACCCGCGCTCACTGTAGGTGTGCAGACTCCGGAGGGGCTCCTACAACCCAAGCACTATCAATAAGGCCTGAAAGCCTGAACACTATCGATGCGAGGCCTGAAAGCCTGCTCATAATACACTCGAGGTAAGATAAGTTGGTAAAATACCAACTTATCGCCCCAGTTTCAATTTTTAGGGGAGTTGGGATTTTTGTTTCGGTGTGACTAAACCTCAGGGAGAGACTGCCCACGTATCCTTTCGGAATCAAGTCAAATGTAGTTCAGGAAAATAATTTTGCTTTTGTTTTTGTTTTGTTTTGTTATTTCTTTTCTTTTTCTTTTTCTTTTTCTTTTTTTTTTCTTTCAATATTACTTTCGGGTTCCAAAGAGGGTGATCAAGGAAGCGTAGCTGGATCAAAGGGTTTATGAAGGATTGATAGTGTTTGGATAACCGGAAGAAAAGCCTTCGTCATCTCAATTGCACAAACGTCATCGCCGCAGGAGGTCTAGACATAGTACCTTTTTACTGCATCTACTGCTGTTTCAGGATCATTTCTTTCGATGTCTCCCAGATACTTCGTTCCTCTTGGAAATATCTTTTGGATTATGTACGGACCCTTCCAATTAGGAGCATATTTTCCTTTTGCTTCCTGGTGATGTGGGAGAATGCATCTCAGCACGAGGTGTCCCACTTTGAAATTCCTGGGACATACATTCTTGTTATACGCGCGGGCCATTCTTTGTTGGTACAACTGCCCATGACAAATTACGGCCATTCATTTTTCATCAATTAAAGACAACTACTCCAGTCGAGTCTTGACCCACTCGATGTCCTCAATTTCTGCTTCGACAATTATCCGGAGTGAAGGAATTTCTACCTCTGCAGGTATGACAGCCTCAGTTTCGTAGACCAACAAGTATGGGGTTGCTCCAACCAATGTACGCACTGTGGTATGATATCCAAGTAATGTAAAGGGCAGCTTTTCATGCCATTGCCTGGAGCTTTGAATCATCTTTCTCAAAATCTTCTTGATGTTCTTATTTGCTACTTCGACGGCTCCATTGGCTTTAGGCCAATAAGAAGTAGAGTTTCTATGAGTTATTTTGAATTGCTCGCATACCTCTCCCATCAGACGACTGTTCAAGTTTACAGCATTATCAGTAATGATAGTTGCAGGAATGCCAAAACGGCAAATGAGATTGGTGTACACGAATTCTACCACAGCTTTCTTGGTAACTGAGTTGAGTGTGATGGCTTCAAACCATTTCGTGAAGTAATCAATTGCAAAAAATATGAATCTATGTCCATTCGAAGCTTTCGGCTCGATTGGCCAAATGACGTCCACACCCCAGGAGACAAATGGCCAAGGCGCTGACATCGGATGAAGCTCTGCTGGAGGTTAATGAATCAAATCACCGTGCACATGGCATTGATGGTATTTTCGAACAAAGCTGAAGCAGTCATTCTCCATGGTTATCCAGTAATACCCCGCTCGCAGGATTTTCTTTGCCAAAACATACCCGTTTATATGAGGTCCGCAAACCCCTGCGTGTACTTCATGCATAATTCTTCCGGCTTCCTCGGCATGAACACATCTTAACAAATTGATATCTGGGGTCCTTTTATACAAGACATCACCGCTTAAGAAGAAACTACTTGCATGTAGTCTAATGGTTTTCTTTTGATCTCCAGTGGCTTGCTTGGGGTATTCTTGTGTTTTCAGAAATCTCTTGATATCATGATACCATGGCTGAGTGTTGGGTTCCGCCTCGACCGCATTACAATAACCATGCCTTTCTTTGATTTGAATTTCCAGAGGATCGATATGGGCATTGCCTGGGTAAGGCATCATCGAAGCCAAAGTGGCGAGTGAATCGGCTAGTTCATTATGACACCAAGGGATGTACCTGAATTCTATCGACTTGAACCGCTTGCTGAGATCTTTAACATGTTGCCGATAGGGAATGAGCTTAACACCTCGAGTCTCCCACTCTCCCTGGGCTTACCGGATGATCAATTCAGAACCCCCCATGATCAATAAATCTTCAACATCTTGGTCGATCGCCATATTCATGCCCATGATGTAGGCTTCATACTCAGTAGTATTGTTTGTGCAGAAGAATCGGAGCCTGGCTGTAGCTGGGTAGTGTTGACCAGTGGGTGAGATCAAGATTACCCCAATTCCTACACCTCTAGCATTTACTGCTCCATCAAAAAATATTTTCCAAGCACGAGTCTCCTCAGAGATTGCTTCTACTGAATTTACCTCTTCATCTGGGAAGTATGTGCTCAACGGTTGGTATTCCTCGTCAACCGAGTTTTCAGCCAAATGATCTGCCAACACCTGGGCTTTCATCATCGTGCGAGTGACATAGACTATGTCAAATTCAGTAAGCAGGATTTGCCATTTTTCTAGTCTCCCAGTGGGCATCGGTTTCTTGAATATGTACTTCAAAGGATCCAACGTGGTTATGAGGTAGGTAGTGTGGGCTTGAAGATAATGTCTCAACTTTTGAGCGACCATTGTCAAAGCGGAGCACGTTCTCTCTAACAAAGTGTATTTAGCTTCATAACTAGTGAACTTCTTGCTCAAATAGTAGATTGCCTGCTCTTTTTTTCCGGATATATCATGTTGCCCGAGGACACAACTAACAGAATTTTCTAAAACCGTCAAATACAAGAAAAGTGGTCTCCCTGGCTCCAGTGGGACCAAGACTGGAGGATTTGACAGATATTCCTTGATCTTGTCGAAGGCCTCTTGACATTCAGATGTCCATTTGATTGCCGCATCTTTCTTCAATAGTTTAAATATGGGCTCACATGTAGTAGTTAGTTGAGCAATAAACCGACTGATATAGTTCAAACTGCCTAATAAGCTCATCACGTCCTTCTTAGTTCTCGGAGGAGGAAGATCTCGAATAGCCTTTATCTTTGTTGGATCTAACTCGATACCTCTCCTGCTGACTATGAAACCCAGGAGTTTTCCTGATGGGACTTCGAAGGCGCATTTAGCTGGATTCAGCTTCAAATCATACTTGTGCAGTCGTTCGAAGAACTTCCTCAAATCACGAACATGATTGTCCTGAGTTCTGGACTTAATGATTACGTCATCCACATACACCTCTATCTCCTGATGCATCATATCATGAAAATGGCGGTCATGGCTCTCATATAGGTTGCTCCGGCATTCTTTAGCCCAAATTACATAACCAAGTAATAATAAGTACCCCAGGGTGTAGTGAAGGCTATTTTCTCGGCGTCTTCTTCATCCATCAATACTTGGTGATATCCTGCGTAACAATCCACGAAGGAATGTATCTCATGCTTGGCACAGTTATCAACAAGGATGTGGATGTTGGGCAAAGGGAAGTTATCTTTGGGACTTGCCCTATTCAAATCTCGGTAGTCCACACACACCCGGGTTTTCCCATCTTTCTTTGGCATTGGAACTACATTGGCCAGCCATGTGGTATATCGGAACACTCGGATTACCCCTACTTTCAGGTGTTTTGTGATTTCTTCTTTGATCTTCTCACTGATATCAGTCTTAAACTTTCTTTGCTTTTGCATAACTGGAGGACAATCAGGGTAAATTGGCAATTTATGCACCACTAGATCAACGCTCAATCCTGGCATGTCATCATATGACCAAGCAAACACATATTTAAACTCAAACAGTAGTTGGATTATTGCATCTCGATTTTTCTCATCTGTGTGAATGCTTATTTTGGTTTCCCTGATTTCTTCGGTTGTTCCCAAATTAACTTGTTCAGTGTCATTCAAATTTGGCTTAGGTTTGTTCTCAAATTGTTCCAGTTCTCAATTTATTTCCTTAAAATCCTCTTCTTCATCATATTCCGGTTCTTGATTCATTATTTCACAATTAGACAACGTGTTTGAATCTAGGCATGAAGTCCACAAGCATGTCGTGTTATTTAAAGCCGCATTATTAGAACTGAAAAGAAAAAATGAAAAAGGAAAATAACAAAATCAGAAAGAATAAAGAGAAAATGGATGATGAAATAATGATTTCATTTCTTGGAATTTGAAAATATAACATGGTTTACATTCAGGAATTTAAAGATAAGAAACTAAAAGAAACATCCGAGTTACACCCTGAAATAACTCGTGGTGCAGAAAAAGTGGCAGGGCTAGTCTACCGGGACTCCCGCCTAATTGGGAATGGCGTAGCCTTACAGTTTTGGATTTTAGCATCTGGCCCCATATATAGCACCTCAGCGGTGCTAGTACCCTCTCCTGGCTGAACCATGTGGGTCTCATAGACTACTTGTCTCATGGCTCCACATATATCTTCGATTTCCTCAGCCGTGAACACCTCATCGTCTTCCTCTTCGCCATACTTAGGCTTGACAAAAGTATCATATAGATGTGACAATGGTTGTGGAAGGACCCATCCTTCTTTCTTTCTTTCATCTGCCCATTTTTCATCATCTGGGGTAGGGTGGAAACCTATCCCCAAGAATTTTTCAGTCGTAGGCAAAGTCACCAGCTCAGATATGCCCTGCAGATACTTTCCAAGGCCTTTTCCCAGCTTGAAACCATGTCTGATCATCTCCTTTGCCACCATAATCGAGGCATTGGACAAGAAAGGTTGGGGGCACGGGTCTCCTTCCTCGTACTAATCTGCCAACACAATTGCAAAGGCTTGGTAAACAATATGCTCACTTCCTTCTCTCGCCTCCAAACATGGGATAGATGGGTCTCGATAAAAGGACTGCTCGCCTTTTCCGTGGACCACGATTTCCTGATCTTCATATTCGAATTTCACCATTTGGTAGAGAGTGGAGGGTACAGCTCCCGCAGTATGGATCCAGCACCTTCCCAAAAGAAAATTGTAAGATGTATCCATATATGTCCAACACCTAAAAAGTCACCTCGAAATCTACAGGTCCTATAGTTAATATGAGATCTATTTCTCCGATGGTATCCCTTTTAGCCCCATCAAAGGCTCTCACACAAACGTTATTGGGACGAATCCTTCCGGTGCCGATTTCCATTCTTTGTAGTGTGGAGATTGGGCAGATGTCAACACCCGAGCCTCCACCCACCATGACTCGCTTGACATAGTAACCTTCACACTTCACAGTCAGCTGTAAGGCTTTGTTGTGAGCCGCTCCCTCTGGAGGCAAGTCTTTTTTACTAAAGGAGAGTTGATTGACAGCAAAGAATCTTTATGCCATTCTTTCAAGCTGTTCGACTGAAGTTTCAATTGGCACATACGCCTCATTCAGAGTTTTCACTAAGATCTTCTGATGTTCGGGGGATTTTGACACCAGTAACAGCAACGACACTTATTCGGGATTTTTCCTCAATTGATCCATGGTCTCATAATTAGGCATCTTCATTTTTTGGAAAAAAGCCTCTGCTTCCTCAGTACTGACAGGCTTCTTGGATGGGAAGCACTTTCGTACGGCATTATTTACCTCCTGTACATTTGAATATTTCTCAACAGAGGTCTTTCCAAGAATTTCTCCCGAGATTTTTTTGCCCTTGTATGTAGCCAATGTCTGCTGATAGTTCCAGGGTACCGCAGAAGGGTTTGTCATTGGCTTCTATGGTACGTGTCCAATACCCACTGGCTCATTCAGCCGAGTCAGTTTAATTGTCCCTCATACCACATAAGCTCCTTTTGGTACATACATCTACGTTCCATTTTTCACTTCAAACTTCTTCGGAGCGCTGACAACCAGAGGGTTTTCTTGGCGACCTCGCAGAACATAGAGAATTCCATTTTTAGGAAGCACCGTATCTGCTTTTGTTTTAGCCTTCTTCTCAGGTTCAATCTTGACAATTTTTATTCTTTTTCTCCCTTTTTTCTTGCTTCAGGGCTACGTTGGCCTTCCTTTCTACATCGGCAATAGCAATTATGGCTTTTAAGGCTGGATCAAACTCCATGTCTTCACAAATCATACCGATTACAAGTCTGTTATTATGAGCGAGCAACGGATTGTTAGTCACATTTGGGGCTTCTTCGTCCCTCAACACTATCTTCCCCTGTTCTATCAAATATTCCACGGCCTTTTTCAATGTCCAACAATTGTCTGTACTATGCCCCTCGGCTCTTGAATGATAAGCACATCGGATGCCCCGCTGATAGGATAGTGATTCCGGGTTTTATCTATTTTGGGGTATGGGTTGCAGCAATTTCATTTGAACAAACTTCAAGAACAGACTAGAGTAGGGTTCACCGATGGATGCAAAGTTTGGTCTTCTGGGTGGTTCCCGAGGACGGAAGTTATTCTGTGGAGGTCGGGGATTATAGTGGTTCTGGTGAGGAGGCTAGTTTCTTTGGAATAGAGGTAGATTTTTGTTGGCCTGTGGCTGCGATCGAGCAAAGGGTTGAGCATTCATGTCCACATAAGGTGGTGGAGCATAAGCCATATTAGAATAAGGATAGTAGTGTTGAGGGGTTCTTTTGGAGAACACATGTCTGGGAACCCGGTATCTTCTTCCTCTTGATGCTGCCATAACTGTTTCCTCTATTTTTTTACCTTTGGCCATTCCTCCAGACCTGCCTTGGATGGCTTGGGAGGTTGCTCAAATGGCTGACTGACTCAAAATCCTGCCCCTTTTCAAATTGTTTTCTACCATTTCACCAATCTTGATTGCCTCCGCAAAAGGCTTGCCCATGGCCGATATCATGTTTTGGAAGTAATCTGCTTCTTGGGCCTGGAGGAAGACAGTGACCATTTCTAGTTCGTCCATGGGAGGTTTCACCCTCGATGCCTATTCGTGTCATTTGATAGCATATTCTCTGAAGCTTTCTGAGGGTTTCTTCTTCAAGTGTTCCAAAGAATTCCGATCTGGTGCGATGTCAATGTTATATTGAAACTGCCTTACAAAATCCCTGGCAAGATCGTCCCAAATGTGCCATTGTGAGACGTCTTGGTCCATGTACCATTCTGAGGCGATGCCCACTAAGCTCTCTCCGAAGTAAGCCATCAACAACTCTTTTTTGCCGTCGGCCCCACACAACTAATTACAATACTTTTTCAAATGCGCAATGGGATCGCCATGCCTATCATACTTTTCGAGCTTTGGCATTTTAAACCCTGAGGGCAAGTGCACATGAGGGAACATGCACAGATCTGTATATGAAACACTTTTTTGCTCACTCAAGCCTTGCGTATTCTTTAAACTCTGCTCAAGGCTCCTCATTCTTTTCGCCATCTCGTCTTGTTCAGGAGCTTTTTGAGTTTTTTTTGCCTAGGTTTAAGCTCAAATGATGGTAGCGGAGAGTAGGTATATGTGGGACATTGAGGAGGATCCACCTGAAAGACAGGGTTCTGGAAGGTGAAAACTAAAGGATCAAAAGCAGGCCTCGACTGTGACGGTTGTGTTGTAGAAGAGCATGGCGGAGCAACAAAAATATTAGGGGCTGCTTCTAATGGGAACACCTGGGGGTGGACCTCAGAAGGTGTTCCTATGAAGTGAGCGGTCATAGTAGGCTGTCCCAACAGAGTATTTGAGTGACTAATGGGGACGTTGGAAGTACCCCCGGCTCTAGGAAATAGTTCAGGAAATCCAGGGATGGCGCTTGGAGGTTCTCTTCCATTGGTCCAGGCATCCCACATCTCCATGAGTCGGAGATGTAGTATCCGATTCTCTTCGGCTGTGACAGACTCAGATGCTGGGACCCCCAAGATAGGGCTATCTTCAGATATAGGAATTGCGGGCAAAGTCATTTCTATAGACATTTCCACACTGCCTCTCAATCTAGTAAAGTAGTGATGTGATGCCAGTGTACCACAACCAACCACCGTTTCTAAAAGCTAAGCTGGAATGTGACAGCAATGGTTAGTTTGAAACAAAAAGCAGATAGGTAACCGCACATTGTAGCGTGATGCACGTATACAGTTAAATGAGTATCTACATGTTTGCTACGGTTGCATGCGTCATCCCGCCTTTGATTTGTTTTCCTTGCTTTTCTTTATTTTCTCATTTTTGTTTTTTCCTCTATTTTTCTCATTTTCTGCTTTCCCTTTTTCTTTTGCCATGGTTTTTCTATTGATTCCTTATTTTCTTGTTTTGCATTTCTTTTCTTCTCTTGTTTTTCTTTTATTTGCTTCCCTCGTATTTTTTTTTTCTTAGGGTTATGGTCGAATCTTATGGATATTGCCTACGTATCATGACCCTGCATGAATCAGACCAAGCATAGTTCTTGCAAATTAATGCAAAAATCAGGAAACAATTTTTTGGGATTTTTTCAATTTTTTCATTAATCAAAACTCGGATTACAAAAAGATACTAGGCTATTTGTTTTTCTTAAAAGGGAAAATTACAAAATAGACTCAAAATCAAAATACAAACTCGATAACTAGGAATACATCAAAGCTTCAAATCCTGGGGCCTGTGGGGCATCATTCGGCATCGCCCCGAACCTGCGTGCAAGACCCCTTTGTAACTGCTCCAAATCATTCATAACCTGGCGAACAAATATCATCACTGAAGCGAAGAAATTGGTACGACCCATTCGTTCACCGGCTTGACACTTCATAATGATATAATTTGCAATACCTCTAATCCTTTCCCTAATTCGGACCTTTTCTTGGAGTAGTCGGCTTATCTGTTGGTTATGAGCCTCTAACACCTGGGAGTCCTGGAAGTGATAGTCTTGTAGCAGCTTTATTTCTTTTTCCATCTCGGCGATTAGCCTATAGAATTGTTCCCTCTCAGCCTGAAATTCTTTGTCCTGTCGGGCTGCCTTATCTTCGAGGGTGTTCATTTTTCTCTTCATTTTAGTAATGGTTCCCTCATTATTCCTTTTCATTTGTTGTACAAACTGGGCTCTTTCCTCCGTCTTCTTTGCCCACTATGCCCGAAATCTTGCTATGTTTCCTTCAGATTTCTCCAATTCTTCCTGCCAATCTGAGATTTGCTTCTTCAGCCCTTTTATCGATCTCTCGTCAGACCGACTTCTTTCTTGATTTTTGGCATCTAATTTCATTTGTTGAATTTGAGCCTTGAGAGCTTCATTCTCCTGGGCCAGTTTCTTTTTATCACCTTCACCAGCTGCGGCTTGTACGCTATTTTAAAATTGAAGATCTCGGACATGTTGCTCCAACTTCCCCATTCTCGCTCGGTATTCCCTTTCCTTGGCTAGCCAGTCCCACTGCACATGGGCCCCGTTGGTGAATTGTTGTACATGTGGCCTTTTGGCGGGTCTCTCGGGGATTTGAAATCTTTTGCCAAACCAGGTCAAGTATTTGGGATCCACCCCGCCTCTAGCTTGGTCATGTACTATAGTCTTAGGCTCAAGGTACCTGCACTCATTCCATATTTGTCGGATCTTTCCTTCTGGGAATGCAGCTTTTGGGCCTAACTTAATAATTTGTCCGCTCAAGTCTTCATCATTGTGAACCGTTTGGAATCTTCCTAGTTGCCTCAGGACTCGGTAGGGAGCGTAAGGTTGGATGCTTCGGATGCCCATCAAAAGAATATAAGGTACTTCCGCCGATGTGTACACAACCTCAATAGCAAGAAGCCATCCAAAAGCCCATTCAACTTTATCCGCAGTCAAACATCTCAAGTATGACAACCAAGCCTCAGTGCCCTCGGGGAACTCAATACCAGTTACCCTGGTCCGAACTCCGCAATACAACTTAGCCCGGTTAAACCATATTTTATATACCCCATTCGATGACAAAGGTTCTCATGTATCCATAGCTGTAGTAGCATATTGCTACCCTGAAATAATTTTACACCCTCTCGGCACATGGTTAAAGCTCGGTACACTTCCGCCACAATCAAGGGAACCGCTGTGCTGGTAAGCTTCTTGATGGAAACATCCAACAATCCTACAAGGTCGATGTCTATGTTCCCGTGTTTTCTTGGACATATCACGACTCCCAGAAATGCTACCATGAATGCCAATCCCCGTCGAGCCTCCCATTTATCTTCGTTCCCGACATGTGTCAAACCTGTGTTGGGCTCCTCAAAACCTTTCGGGTTGCCATATCACTGATATAAGAAATACAGTTTGCAACACCCTTCTGCTAGATACGGATCTTGAATATCCCGACTGATGCTTAACAAGTCCAAGAATCTGTGGAGGGTTACCGGCGTCGGTGCCAATAGGTATCTACTCCTGAGGTTCCCGTTGAGATCCGCATATCCTGCAACCTCCTCTAGTGTGGGTTTAAGCTCAAAGTCCGAGAACCGGAATACATTACGGGTTAGGTCCCAGAATGGTATCAGTGCCTCAATAATATCTGTTCTTGTTGGACGTTCACCAGATCAATGAGACCACCCAAAACCTTGACCACGGTTTTTCTGCTACCTTTTCCCAAATCATTCCACCACATGTGGAGCTTCAAAGGGATCTTACTCAGGACTAATATGGTTTCAATGTTACTTGGATTCATCCTGCACATTTATTTAAAGGGGATTAAATGATTTATTTTAAAAATGGCTATTTTTGCAAATTTTTCTCTACTTAGAAAACAAGGACTTGGTTTTGCAGATACGGCCTTTCAGCACTTCTGCGAGGAAGATTTTAAGGTTGTGCCCGCAAACCATTTAAAAATGACCCAGGGTGGCTGTTCTTTGCAAAAACAAGCTTCTGGCACCCTTTTTGGGACATTCGGCTTATTTTAGCAAGAATGGCATCACCCGACTTATTTATGACGAAAATTAGAATTTTGACATTTTTTGGGGTATTTTTGCAAAAGGGAGGTTGGACCCGATGAAGGTTGCCTACGTATCTCACATACGATGAGAATCAAACCAGCGTAGTTCGGGTAGACTTGCCAAACTCAAATGTTTTTTTTTTACCAACAATCTTTTCATTTTTCAGATATTTCTCTTTTTTTTCGAAAATCAGGCAGCATTTCGGTATTATTTGGGCATTGGTTTTTCAAAACAATTAGTTACCCTCACTTAGTCCTAAACCTACCAATTGACCTTATTAATAACACCTCTTAGCTATAAAAGGGAAATTAAACCAAATGGGCGAGCCGACCAATTTTAATAAGAGGCCAACATTGAGAATAAGAAAGAACTAGGGAAATTGGGCCTGTCATGAAGCCCAGCAGCTCAAGCCCTTATTGAATTAGCAGAAGAAGGGCCTGGCACCAATTATGGTCATGTTGAATTATTTCTTCATGGCCCAAACAATCCAGGCCTTTAAACTATCAGCTAAAATCAAAATTTAATTTTACTGTGCATGAAACATGGAATTAGACATCAGCATTCAAATTCATGTATCAACTAGAATCTAAATATTTTGTTAAGCTATGAATTAATGCAAACAATTATAGGAAGTGATGATTATACCAGGGTGAGTGATTATCAACTATATGGAAGCATCAAAATTAAAACGGATTAAACATGCTGAAATATATGTTTGTGATTTCAATAGACAAACCACTTGACATCAAATACATGACGTACAACATTATCAGTAGGAAATATGAGTATCAGCAGGTCAGGATCAACAGTTACAAGCCAGCAGCAACATAACAACAATAGGACTAATTTGGAGACCAAAATAATATCACAACATGCCCATGAAGAGAAGCAGGACCAATTAACGACCACAAAGGATTTGAATTGACCAAAACAAACCCAAAATCAATCTAGGAATTCCTGGAATTTCAGCTACCAAAATATCAAGGATTCACAAGCCATTTTTACCTCTGACTGAGCTAGGAGATAGAATGTAAAATCTAGGACTCGAAATTAAGCTAGGAGACTTCAATAGAATAGCATTTTTGGAGTTTTGTGTTGTTTTTTTTTCAGATTTTCTTTATTGAATTTGAAATTAAAATTTCAGATGATAGAACTTGCAAAAAAAAATTTAATTTTTTTTTCTTCATTTCTTCCTTTTCTTATTCACAATTTTTAGATTTTATTAAGTACAAAATAAAAAAATAGACAAGGCCTTATTTAAACTCCAAAATTAAAACTAATTAATTCTCAAAAATCAAACAAATCCTAGTTTAAAAAGAAAACTTAAGAAAAAATTAAAATTAAACGTAAAACAATGCAAAGGACAATTTTTAATAAATTTCTCTTATTTTCAATAATGTTAATTAATCTAAAAATCTAGAATTGGGTCCTAAATGCAAGTATGCTATTTTGTAATTTTTCTTTCCATTTTTTATGACAACTAAAAATGCACACAAAATGCAAACAAAACAAAAAATCATGCAGTTAATTCCTAAAAATTTAAACACTAAAAGAAAAATTCTAATTTTAATGAATTCTATAGAAGTAATTTAAGCGCGGCAAAAATCACGTGCTCACAACATATGCTAACATTAGAACAACACGACATATCTACTTGTACCACAAGTTCTCATAGGCCACTACCTTTCCAAAGAACCAACAATATCAATATTTCTACAACAAATAGACAGTGGCTCAAACATAATGTGTATAGAATCTCAATAACAACAAAATAAATGGGAAAGTAACTCAACAAGGAACAACACCGCCTTTAAACACAACTTCAATTAAAATTGATTAATGACTTTCAATAACTTCAACTTCAATTAATTGCTTAAAGATAAACTTGATAATGAAGGTATTTTATTGAAATGGCAAACTAAGGACGCTAGTGTATGAAATATGCTAATAATGAGAGAGATGGCATGAACTAGCAACTACGTCTAAATGCATGAGTGACATAAGGCGAACTAAGAAGTTGAAAAGGAGAGCATGGACCCTTCCAAAACCCATCCCCCGCCTGTCCCATTCCTTTGTTCGGCCTGGTACTAAGAGGCGCCCAGCAACGATAATGCCTAATTCTATGGTGGTGGAACCCGACAAGGAGCTGATTGAGAGGTTTGAGAAGTTGTTTGACGAGGTGAATGTGGTAGAGGAAGGAGAAGGTCCGAGCAAGGCAGATGTGCAGTTCGCGGGGCCCCATGCAAAGCTTAATAATTGGAAAGCTATTCCTCTTCCTACCCGGAGGGAGTCATGGTAGTTAGTTTTGATTTTCCTTTCAGTTTAATCTGGATTATTGCAAAGGTTGTACTTCGGATGCTATGTTCCATCCGTTTGGATGAGTTAAACCTTGTTATCTTACAATTTTAATGAAATGCAATTTCCTTCCTTTTTCATTCCTGATCTCCTTTATTTTGTCTTTCTTTTCTTTCTTGTACAGTCCTTTTTATGCTGGTTTCACTGATCTGTCATGCATGAGGAGTCTTCGGCCTAGTCTTGATTACCAATCTAACTCCGAAATAATAATACAAGAAATTGAGTGTGATGACGAGGTAGAATATGATGATGAGGGAGCCTTTGAAGAAATAAGTAAAGAATTAAGCCAATTTGAAAAAAAACCCAAACCTAATAAGTGTGAAAATCAAAGAAGAGGTCACCAAGCAGTTTAATGCGAAGGTCATCCGGATCACCCGGTATCCCACCTGGTTAGCTAATGTTGTGCCTGTCTGTGCCAAAGAAGGATGGAAAGACCAGAGTGTGCGTTGATTACCGTGATCTCAATAAGGTGAGTCCAAAAGACAACTTCCCACTACCAAACATCCACATATTGATTGACAATAGTGCTAAACATGAGATTGGTTCCTTCGTGGATTGTTATGCGGGCTATCACCAGATTTTGATGGATGAGAAAGATGCGGAAAAGACGACATTCATCACGCCTTGGGGGACGTATTGTTATAGGGTCATGCCATTTGGGTTGAAGAATGCAGGGGCTGTCACACCACTTTTTTACGGCGCTTACACCCCAGCGAAGGGATATAAACAAAAAGAGAGTTTTTCCAATTAAAGGACGGTCGGAACGGGATTAGTTATTTAAAAGTTTCAGAGTCGCCACTTGAGAATATAATGGTGTCTCAGATCACCGAATTAATCCTGAACCGAGGAAAGTTTGACTTTGTTNTCCCGAACCGAGGAAAGTTTGACTCTGTTACAGTCTGCGAACTAGAAATCCTAGGTAAGGAATTCTGTTAATCCGGGAGAAGGTGTTAGGCACTCCCGAATTCCGTGGTTCTAGCACCGTCGCTCAATTGTTGTACTTTGATTTTATTTGATTTTACTACATGCTAACTTATGTGCTTATATTTATAAACTTTAATATTAATTATTTGAAGAGACTTGCGACATCGTGAAAGCACGTTTTCGACCCCGTTGCCATCAAGGCACCCGTTTTCGTTAACGCACTTCGA
>MU771540.1:0-12877 GCA_026770625.1 Nicotiana glauca | reverse complement strand
TATATATATATATATATATATATATATATATATATATATATATATATATATATATATATATATATACTATAAAATAAATTTTTTTAAAATTAGGACCCCACCCCAAACGACCATATTGTGTATATAGCCGTTTTTTAATTTTTTATTCAAATTACACATATAACCTTCTCCATAGATAAGAGAAATTTATATATATACATACATATATGGTTTACAAGAAATTGCCTTAAAAAAAAATTCGAAATTAAAAAGCCCATTAGGCCCGCTAAGCCCGGGACTATAGTGGGCTTAGGTCCGTCACGGGCCGGTTCCATCCCATGAGCCCACCAAACCCGGGACCGCAAAGCCCGGCCCGTTAGGCCCGTTTAGGCCCGGGCCCGGCCCACAATACACCATTACTCTACCCTATAGAATAAAATATGTAAAATTGTTTCTCTCTTGTATTTTTGCTTTGGGCCTAAAAGAGTATGGTGCAACTCAACCGTATATAATAGAAGGTCTCAAAACCTTTTGTGTCAATGCCCCTCTGTGTTGTGGTGTGGACACTAGGAGCTCGTTTGACTTAACTGATTTATAATAGTAGATAAGCATTAAGTGCTGAAAAGCACTTTTAAGTGTTAAAGTTGATTTAAAAAATAAGCAGTTATGTGTTTGGATAAAAGTGCTGAAATTAATAATAAGTATGAAAAATTTTATTTTAAAAAGAAGTATTTTAGGGATATAATAGTAAATATTTTGGTCAAACCTAAAGTGCTTATAAGCTGAAATTTGATAAGTTGGGGGGAGACCAACTTATGACTTTAGGCTTATTTTTGGCGTATAAGCAGTTAATTTATAAGCACTTTTAATTTTATCAAACACGTAAAAAAGCCAAAAAGTGCTTATACGCGGTTTGACCAGCTTATAAACTTAGCCAAACACCTCTAGATCACTTAAGCGAAAGAATAAGGAGAAAGAAATAAAGCTAAAGGAAAAGTGTTTTCTACTTCAATCAAAACATAAATATTAAGTCATCCTAAATCTTCACATGAGAGCCAAGTCTCTGCTTACTTGGAAGCATTGCCTAAATTAAAAAGAAAACAAAAAGAACCAAGAGAGACACAAAGAAAAAAAAAATTAAAATTCCATACTTATAAATAAACAGAGTTCTAGTACTTCTCTTCATCACAACATCAAAAAGGTTTCAAGAACTTGCACCAAAATTCTTATCAACTTTCCAAGATTATACGTAACTATGGCTAACAATGTGAATAACTTCCCATTTCCACATTTCCCTCCTCCTCCACCACCCCCTCCTCCTCATCCCATCTCTCCACCACCAAAACCCCACCCTCCTCCTCCTCCTCCGCCTCGTCCTCATCCTCCACCTCGTCCTCATCCTCCACCATTTGTTCCACCACCACCACCACCATCACCCCCTCATAGTTATATCATAATAATATTTGTTTTCTCGACGTTCGGTTGCATTTTACTTGGCCTAGCAATACTTTCTTTCTGCTGCTACTTGAATAAAAAGAAGAAGACAACAGTAGTTGAAAAAAAAGAAGTGAAGCGCATTGATGAGCATTTGAGAATTAAGGAAGCTATTGCTCAAGGACCCCATGGGAAACCTGAGACTGTGGTACTCTCTGTAGAAGAAGATTTCCATGAAGAAGATGATATTATAAGGACAAAGAAAGAGTTAGAAGAAGCACATAAGTTGCATGCTAATAAAACTTCAGAAATTACACCTTCTGCTCTTGAAGCTGGACATGTACACTACTCTTCAACTTCTTCTTCTGGTCACGGTCACAGCCAAAACATGAGCATTAAATCATGAATTTCATTTTAAAATAAACTACTCATGCACAAAATAACTACTCTTCTTTCTTTTAATGTTTTATTTTTTTAATTGCCTTATTAGAGGCTAATGGTTGATCATTCTATCACAAGTACTGAGTATAGGCAACACTTTATTTGGCATGCAAATTAAATTGTCTTATTTTCTACTAATTACTTTGCTACTTGGAACATATTATTACGCCAAGATTAGACATTTCAAAGTACTGTGACTTTAAATCAGTGGCGGAGTCGGAATTTTTGTTAAGGGGTGCTAAAATATATAAAAGTAAATATACCAGAAAATTAAGGGGAATCAATTCATAATATATATATATATATATATATATATATATAGAGTTTTTGGCTGATTTTGACCTATAAGTACTTGATTTATAACCACTTTTCGTGTTATTAAAGGCATAGCCAAAAGTTACTTATAAGCAAGCCCTGCACTCTCTACGTTTGAAAGATTTGCGAATCCCTGCTTATGTTAAAACTTTCTAATGTCTGCATCATGGGATCTAAGTTGAAAGAGATAAACCGAACAAGTATGATAGTATAAATAAATACGTATGGTCGTCTTCTGTTGGGATCAATGTATTGACTAACTTATAAGCTTAGCCAAACATCTTCTAAATAAGTTTTACAATATTATTAGTCAATTTAATTGGTTAATAGGTCCCACTTTAATTTTCAACTTATCATGATATTAGGCTTGACATAAGAAATTATCTATTATTGTGGATCAATTTTACTTGATAATGTTAAACAATATCGGTGCACAGAAACTTAAACTCTAACATCTTGTTTGGATGGTTATTACGTATCGTTTCATAATGTATCGTATTATACTGTATTGTATTATACCGTATCGCCTGATAAATACAATGTTTGGAAAGATTTTGTCGTTTGCCATCGTTTTATGATATCACGCACCAGCAATATGAAGAATAAACTTGCAATATTATAAAGAAAAAGTATGATACAGGGTAAAATTATCATATAAAAAGATAAGGTTAATGATAAAATAAAATTATTTAATAATAATGAAGGGTGAGATTGAGAGAAAAAGATAAGGTAACGATGCGACCACACCAAATTGGTCGTTACATAGAGTAGCACGTTTAGTCTTTACGTAACGATGAATTTAACGATACGATACAATAAAATTTAAGTAACAATCAAAACAAACGTATACGGTAAAATCGGAGGGTCCAATTTTCGGTCATTACGACGCCTCATATGTACGTTTCCAAAGGTTCGAGGCTATGTTTGAGATTCGCATCCAAGGGGTTATCGACGTCTAACCTCGGGGCAGTGCCGATCAATGGTCATGGTAAAAAAGTGGGAAGTTCCTAAGGCATATGATCAAAGATGATAAAGCCTGCAAGGGAAACACTAGTCTGTACCAGACTAGTGAGTAGTTGTTCCAGCTATATTTAGTTCTAATAATTACTCTGTACTAGGATGTGATTTCCCTCCTTATATAAAGGGGATCCTTGTCATTTTGTAGCACATATGATACACAGAACATATTTCATCCAAGACAAGAACATTCCTTATGCTCTCTAACTCAAATATACGCTCTAGTTGGCTCTATTTCTTATATTTATTGATTTATTTACATTTATTGTATCTCATTAATTGTTCTTCATTTATTGCTCATTATTTGTCATAAAAAGCCACCATCGCAGCTCATATAACTGTTAGTCCTTCATCGATTGCCCTTAATCGAGTATCAGATTCAACCTTTAGGCCCCATATATGCAAGCTCGAGGCCTCAATTCTTAGCCATTTCGCTCGTCTATTAAGCTATCATCTTAATTCCCAATCCTTCATTTATCATCAATTGCCTAACAACTAGCATAAAAATAGATCACATATTTTTAGAATCACCAAATCAAATCTAATTGTTATTACCATTTTCATGGTAAACAGTTCAGCGTCCACCGTGAGGCTAAAAATAATAGTGATTGTTTTTTTGCTGGTTTACTATATAATGCAAGTTATCTTTCACGTTGTTTTCTTATCCAAGATCTTTGATTTTAGGTCAAACTGTCTAACTCAGTAAATGCATATGAGAACAACAGTCTTGAGGTCCATAGAGAAAACGGTGTAGTTATTCCAGGTGTTGGTAAGCCACCACAAAACCCTGAGGTCGCACCAGAACCGATTCCCGTCGGTATGGTCTCATGCAACACTCATCAAATTGGTGTAAGTTCCCATACCAACAGGAGTACGCGCCGAGAAAATCAACGAGACGCTCGGAAAAACCTCACCCGGAGAGAAAGAACGATAAACGGGGGAAGCAAAGCGGGAAAACCTCAGCATATCGTTCATATGATTATCGGGGGGACTAACGTTCCCCAAGGGCCCGTGACCAAGCAGATAAAGGATTCTGCGACAGTGCAAGGGGCGAACCTGGGCCCGTACATCTGAGGACGTCCTCACGTTCAGCGAAGAAGACTTCAGGACTTTGTCTCATCCGCACAACGATGCACTGGTAATCTCGTTTCTCTTAAAAAATATTCAAATCAAACGTGTACTCGTGGATCCAGGTAGCTCGGCCAATACAATCAAATCGACAGTGGAAGAGTAGATCAGATTACTCAATCAGGTCATGCCCACCTCCCGAATCCTCAACAGCTTCAATATGGCCGGCGAAGTGACAGAAGGAGAGATCACCCTCCCGGTAAACATATTCGACGCAATTCAAGATACCATATTCCACTTTATTAAAGGTGACGCAAGGTAAAATGCCTTGCTCGGTAGGCCATGGATACATAACATGAAGGCGATACCATCGACCCTGTATCAGATGGTGAAGTTTCTAACAAAGGACGAAATAAAGACAGTGTATGGAGAGCAACATGCGGCGAAGGAAATGTTCGCGGTCCATAAAGAGGTACCAGATTCCATACACTCTACCTCGGAAGAGTTGGAGAGCCAACAAACCCCTGAGGATGATGAAGAGGACTTCCTCACTATGATTTACCACCAGGAGGGAATGGCATTTTGCTTAAATGACTTCAGCTCCTAAGCCTTTGAAGAATTCTAGAGGTGGAATCTAGCCTCATACTCAGCTTAATTATTAGTTAACCTTGCGGTTTTTATAGATTGTCTAATCACTCTACCCGTAGTTGGTTTTAGAACTATGCCGAGCCCGGATCCTCTTACGTTCGAGGCGCCGTCAGTGAACAGGATCCATACCCCAGAAGATGTGCCCTTTTTTAGTAAAAGTTCTTTCTCGACCTCAGGTACGAGGGAGGGAGTGAAGTCCGCTACAAAGTTTTCCAAAATTTGAGACTTGATAGACGTTCGGGGTTGATACTCGATATTACGTCCCCCGAGTTTGATGTCCCATTTGGCCAGTCGACCCAACAATTCGAGTTTATGCATTATACTTCGAAGTGGATACATTGTTAAAATGTAAATAGGATGATATTGGAAGTAAGGTTTCAATTTTCGAGACGCACTTATTAGTGCAAGAGCTAGCTTTTCCAGGTGCGGATATCTGGTTTCGGCATCACCCAGGGTCCGAATCGCATAATAAATAGGGAATTGTGTACCTTGTTCTTCTCGAACCAGTACACCACTTATCGTTATCTCGAATACGACCAGGTACAAATACAATGTTTTATCCTTCTTTGGGGTGTGGAGCAAAGGTGGGCTTGTCAGATATCACTTCAACTCCACCAAGGTGCGTCGGAATTCCGGAGTCCATTCAAAGTTATTTTTATTTTTGAGCAAGGAGAAGAAATGGTGACTCCTGTCTGATGACCTTGATATGAACCGACCGAAGGCTGATATCCGTCTGGTGAACCGCTGCACGGCCTTTACGTTATTTACCATCTAATTTCTTCGATGGCTTTGATTTTGTTGGGGTTGATCTTGATTTCTCTATTCGATACCATGAAGCCTAATAATTTGCCCGATCCTACCCCGAAGGCGCACTTCTCGGTATTGAGCTTCATGTTGTAACTTCTAAGGATGTCAAATGTTTCCTGGAAATGAGTCAAATGATCCTCTGTATACTGGGACTTAACAATATAAACTTCCATGGACTTGCCTATTTTATGTTCGAACATCTTATTAACTAGGCGTTGGTATGTGACCCCTACATTTTTTAGCCCGAAGAGCATTACATTGTAGCAGTACGTACCATACTTTGTAATGAACAAAGTCTTTTCTCTATCTTCAGGGTTCATCTGAATTTGATTATACCCCGAATAGGCATCGAGAAAAGTGAGGGTTTCATGACCGTCCATGGCATCGATCAAACGATCGATGTTGGGAAGTGGGAACGAGTCCTTTGGCGATGTCCTATTCAGATCTTTACAATCTACGTACATTCTTAACTTATTCCCCTTTTTGGGAACTACTACCACATTGGCCAGCCAGTTAGGATATTTTACTTCCCTAAAAGACCCTATCTTGAGGAGCTTTGTTACCTCGTCTTTGATGAATGCATGCTTTATCTCGGACTGGGGTCTCCTTTTTTGTTTTACCAGTTTGTACCTGGGATCGACACTTAGTCGATGGGTGGTTATTTCCGGTGGGATCCCTGTCATGTCTAAATGGGACATAGCAAAGCAATCGATGTTATTAATAAGGAACAAAATGAGTTTTTTCCTGAGTTCAAGGGTTAATCCCATCCCCGGGTATACCTTCCGATCTAGGAGATGCTTAACCAATATGGATTGCTCCAGTTCTTCAACAGTCGACTTTGTAGCATCCGATTCTTCGGGGGCAATGAAGGTTCTAAATGGGAGCTTCGAGGTTCGAGAAAACAAGATGCAAAGATACTTAGACAAAATTCAAGTCATATTGTACCGCTTCAAAGAATGGACTCTGGTCCACATACCTGGAGAGGAAAACAGCGAAGCCGATGTCCTCGCAAACCTGGGATCATCTGCGAGGAAGATGACATGCTCCCGGGATCTGTGGTTCAACTATCCAAATCAGTGATCATCGAAGGCACTACTACAAATAAGACCTTTAGCGGCAATACAAAATGGCTTTAGCGGCAATAATAATAGCCGCTATAGCCTTTACCGGCCATTAGCCTTTTTCCGCTGAAACTGGGGTCGGCAAAATCTTTAGCGTCTATTCTCGCAAAAGCTGGTAAACGGTCTGTTTTATTGCTACTAAAAGTTATTATCTTTAACGGCAATTATTTGTGGCAATTATAATGGCTACTAAACTCAATCCAAAACAGCTAGTTATACTTCTTTAGCGTCCATTATTATAGCCGCTATATTCAAAATAATTACCGCTAAAGCAATTATTTGTGGCAACTATAATGGCTACTAAATCCAATCCAAACGGCTAATTATACTTCTTTAGCATCTATTTTTTATAGCCGCTAAATTAAAAGTAATTGCCACTAAAAGTTCACATCTTTAATGGCAATTATTTTGTGGCAATTAAAATGGCCATAGTATCCTTTCTAAAAAATATATTAGTTTACCCTTTTAGCTTCCATTCTAATGGCTAATATATTTGACTAAATTGCCGCTAAAAGTCAATATATTTAACGACATTTTATTTTACATCAATTATAAATTGTTTAGCCACAATTAATGACAGTTACTACATTCGTACATAATATGACTCAAATAATAAAATATACTAATATTAATTCAAAAAAACATAATGTATCTCATTAATCTTAACAAACAAAAGGAAGTACTAATCAAAAATATTAATATCATAGTAACTTAAAACATAAAAATATATTGTTTAAACTAAATAGCTAATGTCATTATATAACTAATCCAAATAATGGTCTTCAAATTATTTTCGCAACTTTTCATCATTTTGAAATCTTTCACCCGCTAAATTATCCAACATCAGACGGTATGACCTGAAATTATAAAATAATTGTGTCAAAAGAATATCGAAAGAACAAAAATATTCCAATAATCTATCACCAATGCATGTATAACACATACATGTGCGCATAAGATAAGAAAACTTCTGAAGCAATGACACCATGTGGACAATCAACACAAATCAAGATATAGTAGTTATAACGCAATCACCAAACCTTATAGTTTTGCAAGTGCATTACTGGACTCTAGACATCAAGATTTAGGAGCAGATTACATCGAGCAGCTATGGGTTATCACTGGTGTAAACAATGCTACAATGGTGTGGCATCATCGTGCAGCAGTAAAGTTAAAATGCAGTGACATGGCAATTTATCGAATGCATTCTCAGAATATTCAGAATGTCTTAACAATGCAGCACAACTGGAAGGAAGATACCAGCACTAGCACATGAAATTCAAACAATTAACAACAATAATTGGAAAAAGAACTGCCATCAGAAAAAGGGTAAACTCAGAATCATTATTAATAAATGATTCTCAGAATTTTCTTTGACATCTTCTTTTGGCTCAACATCAGGTCTGTGTATTCTATTGGTTGTGGATTGGGTGGAAAGCTGAATACTGTTGTAGCTGAACAACAGGTTTGGCTTTCTCATAACTTTGGTTTCTCTTTTCCTTTCCCTATTGAATATTTTTCTTGTGTTCGAGTGCATAAGATTTGTATTGACTACTAATATGAAAACATTCAATATCTTGTATTGACATATAAACATCGATTCTGTTGGATATCAAGTCCTGATCAACGCAGCCGTGAATTAGAGGACTTGATGCTGGTATCCCACTCAAAAGTAGATGAAGCGGGCAAAAGGGTGAGTGACATGGAGTTATTGCTCGAAACAGAGAAATATAGGATTCAGGAGCTTGAAGAATAAATAATCACGTTAGAGAAGAAATGTGTGGAAGCAGAAGTAGAATCTAAGAAGCATGCTGACAGGGCATCTGAACTTGAAGCAGAAGTAGAGGCATTCCAAATTAACTCCTTTAAACTCATGGTTTAGTGATGCATAACTGATGGACTATAGGTGATAAATGTCATCCTATGCCCGTTAGGAATCAGTGGCACATTACAAATGCAAAAGTTTTCTGTAGGTCACTGTAATCATGTCCCAAGAAGAGTAAAAACTAAAGTACTTACGAACTGAATTTGTTTCAAACTTTAGATTGATAGGTTGCGATAATTGCTTGAAATGGTGCTGGTCATTTTGGTTTACATGGCTGGAAGTATTTGAACGATAATCAATTAAGTACTAATGTGGGATCTTGGGTCTGTGTCAGTGGGTTTCAGAGGCTATGAACACAGGAACTAGAGACTCGGAATATTTTGTGAGAATATCAGTAATTGTGTCAAGCCTTGAGGTTGCTCTGAAGGAGACCAAGGAGAAAGAAAAGGAATTAAGTCAATGCCTGAACAATGTGACAGGGGAGAAGAAAAACTTAGATGGACCAAGTACACACAGACACATACCATATATATACACAATCTGACTGAAAATAGGAGAATATAATGAGTATATCTTTCATGCCCTTTTTCTTTTTGGGAAATTTTATTTTGCAAATCTATGCTACATAGGTCTCCTCAATCTTTTGGTTATCAGACAATCCTTTCCAAGAGAACCTAAATCCGCCGGTGCAGACTGCAGACAACTATACTTCATATGCAAACTCTACGAACTTAAATTCTCCAAGGAACAAAATTCAAATCTAGTTACAAGATACTCATGTTCAGGAGGGGAAGGAGGGGGACTATCCACAAAACTTCAGTACCAACTTCGAACAACTTGAATACTCCAATAAAATGGCAATATTATGTCATTCACTAATCATCTAACAAATTCAGATGTAAATGTCCAGTGTGAGGGAAATATAAAAGTTGTCTATAACAAATTCAACACATGCTAGTATGTCTTGTATTTATAAAAATTCTCACAACCAATGTGACGTCAACGGTGAGGGAAATATAAAAGCAAGAAGCATCCAAGGTAAGCCTAAATACAACAAAATATTAATAAAAATAGAAGGAGAAAAACTCAAATAATAGCAACGAAAGAACAAAGATGAGTAGTACCATGAGAAGGTTGAGCATTTTCAGCAACACTAGGCATCCTTGATGTTTGTGGTACTCGTTCATGTCCACTATTGGCATCGGGGATCTAATAGATATTAACATGTTAGATAACAATACTTTAATATGATTAGAATTTCATTAAAAATGTCTAAAGCTTATGAAATGGAGTTACCTGTTCAGCTGAGGTGCCATTGCTACTTTGAGGCATAGATTCATCAGGAGCATATTTGCGCATGAATTGTCTCATTTGGAGTAATTTTGATTGCATCATCTCCTGATTTTATTTCATCATATTCATTTCTTCATTTTGTTTCTCCTTTAACTCGATTATCTTCTGTTCTAACCTTTGTATAACCTCATTAGAAGAATCATCTGCAATGATATTTCCTAAGGAAGACCTATTACCCCATAGAACAGAAGGAGTTGGACCAAGTCCTAAACCACGAACATACCCACTTTTTTCATTTTCCAACACCTGAGAATACACATCTCCTTACCAAGCAACACTACGATGAGGTTGCTTGGTAGATCTCTCACTATTGCTCATCCTTTCATTTATCATTTCCTAACCATAGAATACACAATAAATCAATTTTGGAAATCATGAGCAGGAAAAAATGCACAATGTTTGATGCAGTCATCAAACCAACAAAATAAAAGAAACAATAAATCTTACGATTGTTTTGACAGAATCATCATCCAGTGGCCTACCATCCTTACGTTTTTTATGAGTTAATAAGAAAATTTATGCTCGTGTAGGCTCAATCCCATTTATAGCCTAATACAATAAAAATGGTATCAGATATGCGTGACAAAAAAAGGTTTAAAATATTATAGTTTGTAATTTTCACAAGTTTACCTGCTCATATATTAAAGTAGCAATACTTTTGGATCCTCCTGTGTGAGGCATCGTTTGCTTGGCCCTATTGTTTCTATTTGCTTGGATACGTCTCTGTCATTGAAATATTAAAACTATATCTTATAAATCATAAATAAAAATCGAGCATAACTAAAATAAAAACGCTATGAAAATGTGCAAGTTAGGAGAATTTTCGAGGTTCATACCTTAGCTTTATCAGAAAGCCAATAAGAGACAAGACCACTCCATTGATCCTTCGGTATGCTACTTGGTCTATTTTTTAGTAATGTGTCTTTAGTCTTATATTTTGGCATATACTCACCATTTAAATCACACTTGTAATCTTTCCATTTCTTTCCTAATGACTTTAAGACCCACGCTTCTCCATGTTTTGGGATAGAGAACTTCTTCTGAAAAAATAAAATCCAACATTTAGAAGATAACATCATGTATCAATAGCATGTTCACATAATAATAATAATAATAATAATAATAATAATAATAATAATAATAATAATAATAATAATTACATACCCTCACAAAATTCACTAATTTCTTCTTTTCCTCTTTGTCAAAATTTCTCCAATCATCTACATGTAGAGGTGTTAGCTCTGGAGTTCTGGCAATAATTCCTAGAAAGCTAGTAAGCTTTCGACCCTCTTTTCCAATAGCTTGGTTACGATTATTAAACGGCACATCAACGGTCTTCCCCGACGGAAGTTTCCAAATATCTTTTAGTAAAGTAGGCCCACGAACCTTTTTTGCTTATGAATTACCTAGAATGAGAAAAATCCAAATAATGTTTCAAACAAGATCAAGGTCTCATCTCAGATGGACAAGGATTTGTGTCCAGAATTGGAGGTCCCAGAACAAGTCAATGCTCTCATCGCCAAGTATGGATACTAAATAATGTCTGAATACAGAAAAGGTAACAGGAAACTGAAATCCACAATTTGTTGGTTGCCTTCGATAAAATCTTTGAAGAAAATGCATTGATTAATCATTTCAATAAATTGACATTTACCTTTACAGATGCAGTAACCAAATTATCCAATAACTTTTAATTTCACATGGTTTCAGGGTTTTGGGGTACAATAGAGAAACAAAAACCAGATAAAAGTTACATGTTTTTGGCAATACTTGGCATGTCTTGGACAATGCCAAAATCCATTTTTGAGCTATTGCACTGCTGGAACAAAGAGGGGTTGCGCAAGATTTGGTATGCCATTCCTCAAGCCATTTGGTGGAATGTTTGGCTTAAAAGAAATAGCAGAATATTTGAAGGCAACCGGTGTAGACGTGTGATTTTTGACCCTCCCCGAGATTTTTTATATTTTTAGCGTAAAATATTTAGTTAGGTCTGATATAGCTATTTCGGCTAATTTTGACTCTTTTACTTTATTTCATCACAAAATAAAAAAAAAAACTTACAAAAAAAAAAAGATATATAAATTTTAATTTATGTATTTCTCATAAACTTAAAAAAATACAAAAAATAGTACCTTATTTTTTATCTTTATATAATTGCAAAAATTACGAAAAAATAGTTTCATTAATGTTTTGTAATCATTTTAATCTTTAAAAAAAATACAAAAAATAGTACTTTATATTTTATCTTTATATAAAAACGAAAATTACAAAAAAATAGTTTTATTAATGTTTTGTAGTTATTTTAATCTTGAAAATGCCCAAAAAAATAGTTTTGTTTTAATTATCATTCTCAGTTTAATAGTTATTTTGCTTAGGTATGATTAATTAAATAAGATCGTGTTCTTATTCTCGGTTGCGGGAAAAGAATAACATTCGGGTTCAAACAACCCATTTTAGGCCCAAAATTCGGACCTAACCCATAACAATCCAAATCCACCACACCCTACACATAACACAAGACTATGGGGGACATACAATTTGGGATGGGAGACTCCTTTACTCATTTTAAGGAAGAAAACATGGAGAACAAAACATGGATTAGTGGGATTTTAAAGGGGGATTTGGACCGACATTTTTTGAAGAGCTTAAATCTTCATTTTCCATATATACACGGCCAGACACGTGAAAGAGGGGAGACATGCAACTGTTCATCTTCTTCAGAGAAGAGAACAATCGAACCAAAAAACTCTCCAGCCCCTTTTCCCGTCGAGAGCCAACGACTGAAGCACCCCAAAAACGAGCCCCTCGTATCGTCGACCACTCTTCTCCCTTGCTGCTGTCCGACCTCAGCTGAACAGCCCGTCTTCAG
>MU771538.1:41167-63261 GCA_026770625.1 Nicotiana glauca | reverse complement strand
ATGTGAGTGAAGCTTTACAAGATGCAGATTGGATCAATGCTATGCAAGATGAGCTAAATCAGTTTGAAAGAAGCCAAGTCTGACACTTGGTTAAAAGACCTAAGGATAGGTCAGTTATTGGGACAAAATGGGTATTTAGGAACAAGCTAGATGAAGATGGAACAGTTACAAGAAACAAGGCAAGGTTGGTGGTTCAAGGCTATAGTCAAGAGGAAGGCATTGATTATGATGAGAGTTTTGCTCCAGTTGCTAGACTTAAAGCAATTAGACTCCTCATAGCCTTTGCAGCACATATGGAATTCACTCTTCATCAAATGGATGTCAAAAGTGCCTTCCTAAATGGCTATCTCAAAGAAGAAGTTTTTGTGAAACAACCTCCAGGATTCGAAAGCAAAGAATGTCCTGATCATGTATACAAGCTAGATAAAGCTCTCTATGGTCTCAAGCAGGCCCCAAGAGCTTGGTATGAAAGATTGTCAAAATTCCTTCTGGAGCATGGATACAAAAGAGGTAAAATTGACAGCACTTTATTCCTAAAGGAAAAAGGTAAAGATCTTCTTGTTGTACAAATATATGTTGATGACATAATATTTGGGGCTACTACAGATAGGTTAAGTAAGGACTTTGCTAAACTAATGGGAAGTGAGTTTGAAATGAGCATGATGGGAGAACTTAATTTCTTCTTGGGGCTACAGATTAAACAAAGTCCAGATGGAACCATGATCCATCAGCAGAAGTATACAAAGGAACTAATCAAGAAGTTTAAAATGGAAGAATCCAAGGAAATAGATACACCTATAGCAACTGCCACAAAGCTAGATATTGATGAACCAGGTTCATTAGTTGATCAAAAGTTGTATAGGGGTATGATTGGTTCACTTTTATATCTTACTGCCAGCAGACCTGATATTGTTTTCAGTGTAGGACTTTGTGCTCGTTTCCAGGAAAACACAAAAGAGTCACACTTGGCAGCTGTCAAAAGAATATTGGGATACTTGAAAGGCACAACTGATTTGTATATGTGGTGTCCCAAAGGTAGCAATTTTGACTTAATTGGATATGCTGATGCTGACTATGCAGGTTTTATAGTGGATAGGAAGAGCACTTCAGGTATGGCACACTTCCTAGGGTCTTGTCTTGTATCATGGGTTACCAAAAAGCAAAATCCAGTAGCTCTATCTGCTGCTGAAGCTGAATTTGTTGCTGTTGCATCATGTTGTGCTCAATTACTGTGGATTAAGCAACAACTGGTAGACTTTGGAATTAAAGTAGTGTGTATACCAATATTTTGTGATAACACCAGTGCAATTAGTATGACAAAGAACCTAGTTCATCACAAAAGGATGAAGCACATAGATGTTAGACACCACTTCTTAAGAGACAACTATGAGAAAGGGCTAATCTCCATAGAATTCTGTGCTACTGATAAACAAATAGCTGACATCTTCACTAAGGCACTAAGTAGAGAAAATTTTGAAAGGAACAGGTTGGAGTTAGGGATGATTAAGATCACCTAAAACGTCCAGTTCAGAATGCTTAATGAAAAAAAAAATTGGCTAGGAGTTCTTAGTTATTGTGAATATTAGACTAATTCCTACTCAGTTTCATACTGTAAATAGTATACTCTTGTGACATGTGTTTATGTGGATCAGTAATCTCTTACAAGTTTTCTATTTTGGCATTTGAGGCAAAATCAAGAAAAGTTTCATTTGAAGAACCTGGTTCATCAAATTATGCTCATAAGAAAGTTCAGGTATGTTTCTATTCTTTGCACAATTAGAAAATTTTAATTATCAATCGTGAGCAAGAATCCTGGATATACCAAACGTCCTAACAATTCTATCTGTTGGGCAAATTGAACCAGTTTAATTGAAACTAGAAGTCTAAGTGTAACGGAACCTTCTCCTAAATTTTAGCAATTATAATTAATCTCTAAGGAGGCCGGAACTCTAAATTGATTAGACCTCTATGTGATCTCTGAAAAGGCTGCAGGTTCTGAGTAAATCATTATCCCCTTTAAAACCCCAAAAAATTCACTCCATAACCGTCATTCTTTACAAAACCCCTGATCATCCTCTCTCTCTCTCTCTCTCTCTCTCATTTCTGAAACACTCCAACGTTCTTCACACAATCAAAATCTTCTTAGGGTTTTCAAAAATCTTTCACCATGACAAATCCCCAAGACAATCCTGGTACTCCACCACCTGTTTCACCCAACACCTCATCTTCCACACCACCAGTCGAAACCCCAAAACCTAGATTCCGGCGCCAGAAAATGCTAGAAAGAAAAACTGTAGCTACTGGTACTCTAAGGAAAGCTTTAAATGAAAAAACTTCAGTCCAGCCAGGAGAAACTAGTCCCAGCAGCAGAGACCAATTCTAGCTCTGAATCCGATGATTTCATCTCTGCCAGTGAAGGAGATGAAACTGGGTCTTCTGACACAGTCACACATCAAGAAACCCCAAAAGAGGTAAATACTTGCTTTGTTCCTGTTGATATAGTTCAAAAAGTAGAGAGTAGGTATGTTGTGATAGGGGCTGCAAAAGATGTGTCTGGGACTGATTCTACAAAATTAAGTAAGAAAAGGAGGAAGGAGGTGTTATCTATTTGTGGGAATGGGGAAGAGGGAGTCTCGAAGTCAGGGGGAAGTGGATCAGGTGAGGCTGCTGAGGGGTTGGTGAATCTGAGCAAGCAACAAGATGAACCTGGTTCATCTGGGGAGGAGAACTTGGCTGACTTATTGAAGAAAGTGGGGGCTAGCTATGACCCAAAGAAATGCAAGGCTTCCTCACAAAGGACCCTTGCCGCATCCAAACCAACCAAGAAGAGCAAACCATAATCACCCAAATCTGCTCCTAGGGTTAGAGCTACCAGAAGTAAGGTCAAGGAAAGTGAAGCAGAATTGAAAATGGCTTTAGAAGAAAGTAAGAAAAAAAGAAAAGAGAAAGGGAAAGCAAAGGCAGGTGAAAGCTCAGAGGCTGTGGTTGAAGAAGAATGAGAGATGGAGCAGGAAAACACTACTATTGTGGATGTTCATACTACCAAATCCAAGGGATCCAAAATTTCTATCAAGAAGTCCTCTAAGCCTTCTCAACCTGTTCTTGCCAAAAGAACAAGGTCAGCTGCAAAAGGAAAACAAGTGAAAATTACTGAAGAAGATGATGAATGGAGTAATGATGAGGAAGAAGAGTCAGAGAAGGAACATGACAGATATGCCATGTTTGGTAAGAGGAAGATTTTGAAAGGGAGACTTCTCAAGGACCTGGAGGATCCAGGTATGATAAGGCTTCTGACTGCACTAGAAACACAGGGTTGGAAGGACATGGTCCTTCATATGGATGGAAAATTGGCCAGGAAAGAACTTGTAGAGTTCATGGCAAATGGGACAGTGAAGAATGGGCTGGTGATTATCAAAGTGAAGTTCAATGCAGCAAAGCTGGGAAAGATTCTAGACATTCCTAGTGAGGGATATGATGAATACACAAGGCAGAGGTGGCCTTGCCTGGATGGGTTGCCTACTGATCTTCAGATCACAAGGAACTTTTGTGACACCACAAATAATGAAGAGGTACCTGAGGACAGGGCAGTTCAGAAGAGTGAAATGAGGACAGAACACAAAGTGCTTTTTGAGTTTGTGAACAAATGCCTTTTGCCCAGACAGGAAAGAAGGCATATAGCAAATTACATGGATCTGGTACTTATGCAATGTTTGAGTGAAGGGAAGCAGATCAACTGGCCTGCCTTTATTGTAAAGCTGCTTGAAAGGGTGATCAATGGCTCAAAATATCATGCCATTCCCTATGGATTTATCTTGACAACTGTGCTTGAACGATTGAATGTTCCCCTGAAAAATTGGGAAATGGCCTCGAGCAAAGAGCATTTTGGCAGCAAAACCCTTCAAGCTTGTGATTATATGCTCAGTACAGCTCCTGTTGAACCTGGTTCTTCAGCAAAAACTCCTGTGAATAGCAAGGTCAGAGCCTTAGTTCAGGAGGTTGGGGCAAAAGATGCTGAGATATCAAGGCTTCAGGCCAGAGTTGCTGAATTGGAGGGAGAAAGGAATGGGTTGAGAGCTGAACTTGCTAAGGAGAAGGAGAAAAATGAAGGAATGCTTCAACAGATGCTCAACTTGCTACAAACCCAACCCTCCAGCTCTTCTAAGCCTTAGGTGCCCTGTCCTAGTGTGAACCAGTCTAGAACCCCCCCTCAGTAACCCAGTTTGGGATTCTATCTGTTTATTTTTTGCTCATGGTTTGGTAATTTTGTTTTTCTTTTTGTGGACTGCTGTGTAGAAACACCCCACTAATCAATGAATGCAGCTTTTCTTGCTTTTTGTTAATTTTGTTCTTAATAGGTATTTTTGATGAGTTGATTTTTGATTAACTAAAGCATGTGTTCACTTGCAGTTGCCCCAGTGTCCACGAGTACTAATTAAATTACTGGGATTCACAATAGTTATGCAACTTTTCGATGATGCCAAAAGGGGGAAGATATTGTGCTTAAATTCATTATCTGAACTAGTGATGTTTATGACCTAACTTAATCTGGCCCTTTATGACAAATTGAAAATTTTCTAAGTGTTGATATTTCAGCTGAGTTTCACAGGTTTTCTGATCTCTAAAAGCACAGAGTTTGTCATCATCAAAAAGGGGGAATTTGTTGGCCCAAGTTCAGTTGAAGTTTTGAAGATTGACAAATGAACTCAGGGAAGGACCTGGTCCATCTTGGGAGACACAGTTAGTCATAACCATTGCACATGGAAGGCACGTGAGGAAGATATGTATTGAAGATTGCGCAGCAAATATCTTCTGAACGGAATCGAAAAGGTTGCATTGAGTTCTAAGGAGGACAGTCTCCTTATGACAAGAGAACACAATCCTAAGCTAGGATACGGATGGGAGTTTGTATTGGTTAAGGACTCAAATCGACTAAGGATAAGCATTGGAGTCTCGATCAAACTCTAACTGCTAATCTATTAAATAACCAAGTTGTTCTCTTTTACAGGTAATGCACATACGCAGAAGTTAAGCATATTTGAGAGATAAAAAGCAAGTCTGATTTGCAAGCAATATATGCGAGATACAAGTGTGCACGTCTGAAGCTACATGAACTAAGATAGAAGAACCAGTTTCATCATTGTGTTTGTTCTAAGTCTAGTTCAATTGTAGTAGGTTTTAATATTGTACCTTTCAGCTTTCTTAGAAGCAATTGTATTAGGTACTTTGAGTATTCAAGTTAGAGTTAACTCGAAGGTGTCGCAACAGTTGAGACTGTGTGCTACACTTGGATTAGAGTTAATCCTTAGGTTTACAAAGAGTATTTGTAAATGTAGTTTTTGGATCAGTGATTTAGTGGAGTTTGGGAAAATCCTACTGAGTAGTAGGTCGTGGTTTTTTCACCTTTTGAGCCAGGTGTTTTCCACGTAAAAATCTCTGTGCACTTTACTTTCAGTACTTATTATTCCGCAAACTGCTGTAGTTAGAACACTTAGAAGAACCAGGTTCTTCTAACGCGAAAATTAGGTACCACACAAATCACTTCCCCTCTTGTGTGGTATTGACGTTAATAATATCAGGAAGCTTTCGACATATTAAGGCGGTACGACATGAAACTGAACCCCGAAAAATGCTCCTATGGCACAACCTCGGGTAAGTTCCTCGATTTCCTGGTATCACAATGAGGCATCGAAGTCAACCCTGAATAGATTAAGGCCATCGAAGGAATACCCGAAACATTGACCAGCAAAAAGCAGGTACAAAAATTGACAGGACGTATAGCCGCCTTGTCGAGGTTCATCTCACGATCATCGGATAGATGGCATAACTTATTTAACGTATTAAGGAAAGATAATGGACTTCAATGGAATATAGAATGTGTCGACACCCTAAGGAAACTGAAAGCATACTTGTCCTCACCAGCCTTACTCGCCAGGCAGATCAAGGTGAGTGCCTCCTAGTCTACCTAGTTATATCTGAAGTTGCGGTAAGTGCAGTTCTATGAGAAAACAAAGGTACACAATCTCCAATTTACTATATTAGCAAAACCCTAATTGACACTGAAACAAGGTACCCCCACCTTGAAAAACTTTTTCTAGCATTAGTCATAGCTTCACGAAAACTTAGACCATATTTTCAGTGCCACCCTATAAAGGTGGTGACAACCTTTCCTCTTAGGAGCATCCTGCACAAACCCGAATTATCGGGTAAGTTGGCCAAATGGGCTATAGAATTGAGCGATCACGATATAACATATCAACCACGAACTGCAATAAAGTCACAAGTGCTCACTGATTTTGTCTCCGACTTCAGTGCAGAGGTACTGCCCGAAGTTGAGCAAGAAGCGCTTCACACTTCACCTGAACGACCTGAACTCTGGGTCCTCTACACCGACGGCGCGCCCAACGCGTTAGGATCGGGACTGGGACTTGTACTCGAAGTCCCAACGGGCAAAGTAATTCTCCAATCTATACGATGCCCTAAAATGACTAACAACGAGGCCGAGTATGAAGCCGTAATTGCAGGACTGAAATTGACCCTCAAGTCTGGTGCTCGGCGAGTCATCCTCCGTTGCGACTCTCAACTTGTTGTAAACCAAGTTACTGGGACTTTCCAGAATAATGAGCAGAGGTTGCAAAAATATCAAACCAAAATCCACAAGCTGCTTCTAGAATTCGACGAATGCCGACTCGACCAAATACCCCGAGCATAACACATCGAAGCAGACGGTCTCGCCAAGCTAGAAGCAACAACTAAAAACATCACCAAGGAGAACGTCATCACCCTTCTCCACTCATCAATAGACCAAGTCGAGGTACATTCTATAAATTTAACTTGGGACTGGCGTAATCGCATCATATCATATCTGCAGGAGGGAACACTCCCACAAGATAAAATAGAATCCAAAAAGCTTCAAATACAAGTGTCCAGATACAGCCTCATAAACCACGACCTTTACAAAAGGACGTTCGGCGGCCCTTTAGCCAAATGCCTTGGACCAAATCAGACAAGGCGTGTGCTCAAAGAGGTACACGAAGGCCACTGCGGTGCCCATACAAGCAACCAGGCCCTCGTTAGGTGTCTTATTCGTGCAGGATATTACTGGCCCACAATGAAAAAAGAGGCCATGGATTACGTCAAGAAATGTGAGCAATGCCAGAAATACGCTCCTATGATACACCAGGTGGGGGATCTCCTGCATTCTGTCACTTCTCCATGGTCGTTTATAAAATGTGGGATGGATATCGTCGGACCCCTCCCAGCAGGCGAGGTAAGATACACTTCTTTTTGGTTTTAACTGACTACTTTTCCAAATGGGTGGAAGCAGGTGAGTTCGCCCAAATACACGAACAAGAAGTCATTGAATTCATCTGGAAAAGCATCATATGCGACTTCGGCATCGCCAAAGAAATCAATTGCGACAACGGACCCTAGTTCACCTAGAAAAAGATGACTGAGTTCTTCGGAAAATGGCACATCAAGAGGATACTCTCCACGCTATATCACCCTGCCAGCAATGGTCAAATAGAATCCTCCAATAAAACAATATTGAATATATTAAAGAAAAAGCTCGAGGACGCCAAATGGCTATGTCCAGAACTGTTGCTAGAGGTGTTATGGGCCTACTGCACAACACCGAAAAACTAGCACATGTGAGATGTCGTATTAACTGGTATACGGCACTGACGCAGTCATACCCGTTGAGGTCGGGGAACCTAACCTGCGATACTCTAATGAGAGTGAACCAAGCAACGACGAAAGCAGATTACAAGACCTAGATGAGGTCAAAGAACAAAGGGATATGGCACATAAAAGGATGGTGGCCCAAAAACAACAAGCAGAAAGGTACTATAACAAGAAGGCCAAAGTACGACCATTCAGAGTCGGGGACTATGTGCTAAAAGCCAAAACACAAGCTACGAAAGACCCGAATGAAGGGAAATTGGGAACAAATTGGGATGGGCCATATAAAATCACAGTAGCAAGCGAAAGAGCGTTCCAATTAGAAACAATGGAAGAAAAACTACTATAAAATAATTGGAATGTCGGCCACCTCAAGTACTTCTACTTCTGAAAAGAGACGCCGCCCAAGTCATACTCTTTTTTCCTCACCCGGGTTTTTTGCCAATCGGGTTTTCTCGAGAAGGTTTTTAATGAGGCGACAAGGGGGACGTCTCGAGGTTCGAAGTATTGTTCATTACCCTGCCTACTGATTACATTTCCAGGCCGAGCAATGAAGGGACTAGATATAAAGAATCTCCATTATATGTACGAAATCGACATGTACCATCATTGTACAAGCGAAGACGACATGTATCTCGACATATGAACAAAATCACTCTATTTTGTACACGAAATCAACACACGCCTCCAATGTATGAATAAAACAGGCATATACGACACTCCAACAAATAAAGAAACAATTCGACTTCATTCGAACCACGATGAGATACTACTTCGACACCAGCTTGAAAGTAACATCCGCATGGCCAAGGCCATCGTCAAAGAAAACAGTTCGACTTCATTCGAACCACGACGGGATATTACCTCGGCACCAGCTCAAATGTAGCATCCCCATGGCTAAGGCCATCGTCAAAGAAAAGAGTTCGACTTTATTTGAACCACAATGGGATACTACTTCGGCACCAGCTCAAAAGTAACATCCCAATGGCTAAGGCTATTGTCGAAGAAAATAGTTCGACTTCATTCGAACCACGACGGAATACTACTTCAACACCAGCTCGAAAGCAACATCCCTATGGCCAAAGCCATCGTAAGGAAAACAGTTTGACTTCATTCGAACTATGATGGGATAATACTTTGACACCAGCTCAAAAGTAACATCACTATGGCTAAACCCATCATCAAAGAAAAGAGTTCGACTTCATTCGAACCACGACGGATACTACTTCGACACCAGCTTGAAAGTAATATCCCCATGGATAAACCCATCATCAAAGAAAAGAGTTCGACTTCATTCGAACCACGACGGGATACTACTTTGACACCAGCTCGAAAGTAACATCCCCATGGCCAAGGCCATCGTTAGAGAAAACAATTCGACTTCATTCGAACCACGATGTGATACTACTTCGACACCAGCTCGAAAGTAACATCCCTATGGCCAAGGCCATCATCAAAGAAAATTGTTTGACTTTATTCGAACCACGACGGTATACTAGTTCGACACCAGCTCGAAAGTAACATCCCAATTGCCAAAGCCATCATCAAAGAAAACAGTTCGAATTCACTCGAACCATGATGGGATACTACTTCAACACTAGCTCGAAGGTAATATCCCTACGGCCAAGGCCGTTGCTAACGAAATGAGTTCAACTAAACTTACAACAAAACAGGTTTAACATTTCAACAAAGATTCGGAGTAACATGACTGCGGCAAAATTCATCATCAAACAAACCAGATAAAGGGAACAACAACTCAGAGGTACACGAGCAAAACAATTTTCATTACAACAAATATATTACAAATATTTGTTTTTACAAAGGGATCAGAGAAGCCCTCGCAAAAATGGCAAAGCAAAAGTAAATACAACCGAAAACTATGCAAAATCATTCCCTGTGGCATACGCCTCCTCGTACCAAGAATCAGAGGCAAGTTTGTCTGCATCACCAGAACTAATATCATCCCCGCCAGGCGTGATGGGGTCATACCCGCATGCCTTACGAGCTGCACGGGCCTTGGCATGCACATCGCGGAGCTTCATTTTGGATGCCCTCCCGTCAGCATAAAGAGCCTTGTACACATCGAGACAGGCTTCAGCATGAACCCACATCTTACACAAATGGTGAGGCATGACAGGATCAGTCAAAGCATGGGATATCGCACGTCCTCCGTTTTCAAAGAAGCCACCTGCTCATTTAATGCTGACCATTTAGCCTCCAAATCTTGAATACGCCCTCAAGTCCCGCTACCTTAATCGCATATGCCTCCGACTCCTCGGACCGCTCCAATATACAAAGGCGTCTTCTAAAGTCGATGCCTCAGAGATGACAATTTCCCTACCCCTTTCGGCATGGGTCAATCTATCAACAGTTGCGCTCAATTCACTCTTAAGGTCAACGAATTTCGCTGCCTTCGTGTTCAGTTCAGTGGTTAAATTGGCCACCTTTGCTTGGAAGTCGGCATTATCAGCCATCACTCCCTTATTTAGCTCAAGCTCATCTTCCCTAACCTTAAGGGTCGCCTCAAGCTCACTACAACGGGCAACGGCCTTCATAAGGTCCTTATCTCCCTCTTTCAATTCCTCGACCTTACGTGCCAACTGATCCTCCCTCTGCTTAAGCCCATCGCGAAACAGCTGAAAGTCGCGATCTTGAGTGAAAATATAGGCCATCACATGATGCTTGGTGCGATATTCTTAATACTTAGATGACATCTTCCCATAGATAAACGTCCTCCTTCTTTCCCGACACTCACGCTCGATCTCCATAATGAGGGTTTAATATGAAAAACCAACTTAAAACAAAGAGATGGGCCAAGAACAGTAAAACAGATCCAATGACGAAAAGAAAAGAGAGGCACATACCTGAATAGCCATGCAGGAAATGCTCCGTGAAAACTCTGCATCACTTATCGCTCTAAGTGCCTCGCTCCTAGGAGAAGCACACAAAGGGGCAAAAACGGACGCCACCTGATCACAGTTCGACAGCAAGTCGTAGTCCTCAGGGACAACTATGTGTCGATCAGAACCCTTCATTCTGAAGTCTACGTGAGTGTGATGCTCCAAAAACTCACGAGCATCCCCAAGGTCGACGTCTGAACCCGAGCCATCACCCTTGGTGCATAAGCCCCCTCTAACAGTAGATGATGCGCCACCCTTAGTAGAGCGCACATACACCCCCCTTCTTGGTAAACCCCTTATGTTTGGGGAGACCTCCCCGCCAATATATCGTCGGCCATAAATGCAGACATCGGTGCTGTCTCCGGCGCACCCATCCCACTCTTACTAGTATCAACGGCCACACCTTTCCTGAGCTCTACCCTCCACTTTTTTCTCAACAAAGATTTGTCCCCATTAGAGGACTCGTCCACGAGGTGACGAACCCGTAAAGAGGAGATCTCTTCCCTCACAAACATATCTCGAGAGAAGTCTGTCACCTGTACCGCCTGAGCACGACCCTCTCGGGTGGACTCCTACAAAGTAAATTGTATTCCCTATGAGGCGACGGCCTAGAGAAATGTAGGGAATGGGGCCCTCCACCTGGAAGCTCCATGACCTGTCATCACAAAGAGTCGTATCAGTAGATAATGGCAAACAACCTAAGAGCGGTACAGAGGAAGACACTTACAGGATGAGACCTTTGGCCCAAAATGTTTCACAAAAGTGGGCCAGTCTCGAGTCTCCACTGCATGAAGTAGCAAACGGGCTACCCAGTCCCTTATATGGGCGACGGGACGGGGTGGACGCCCCATAGCTGCAAAAGAAAATCGCAAATAAATACTAAGTTGGACAAAAAAAAGAGTAAACAAGTTACGACACCTATGATTCTCATTCCACCGCTCCGAGAATCTAGTGGGGGTCCGACACAGTATGTTCAGTTCAGACAAAGAAATACTTATGCCAAAATTTACGGCTCGCCCAGCCATCAGTTACAACCACCAGCCCTTTTGTCCCACAGTACCTCAGATGCACTATTGTACCCTATGAAAGCTAGGATAAAACAAGTGCAGGAGGTGGCGAATGGTAACTTCACACCCCGCCAACTCCGCGTATTTTTTCAACACCAAAAGTATTTTGTACGTGTATGGAGAAAGCTGCGCCGGACAAACCTGATAGAATCGACAAAATTCTTTTACTAATGGGAGAAGGGGGAATGAATGACCAATCATAAAGGGGTATTCATAAAAAGCACAATGCCCCGGTCTATGGACCTCCACGAAGGACTTTCATGCCGGAACCATCTCAACATAAGAGGGAATGTTGTATTTAGTGCGGAGGGTATCTATATGGGCCTGCTCAGTTTTAGATACTACCGAAGCGGGAGTAGGAGCAGTATCTTTGAGAAAGTCACTTCAAGACATGGGGTGTCTCGACAGTAACTCATCCACGGTGGGAAAACTATCCCCTTTCTCCACTGTCATGTCCTCACCACCGAAAGGGAGCGCCATGGATAGCGGGGTGGCGTCAGAAACCCCCTCACGAGATCGATGTGTTCTAGGAATATCAATGGCGGAAGATGTGTTGATAAAACAGAAAAACCCAAGAACGGCGAATGGAAGAGAGAAGGCAAAGAAATCGCTAAAGCAAAAGCTGAAGGTATGAGAAAAAAAAAAACCAAAGAAGAAATGGCCAAGAGTTTTTGAAAAAACAAACTCTCCACCTATTTATAGGGTTGGGTAGCGCCAGAATCGAAGCGGAAGGCTGCCAATGGCACTAAAATTGAAGTGACAAATCATCAGTCTCTGTCTCAGAAATGCGCGTAATGACGACACACGTGGAAGTGACGTCATTTCCCAATAAGACACACCATCCAGGATATCGTGAACACGCTACTCTTCTGTTGTTGGCCAAACCATTACGATTCGTAAGCCAAATGTCTCCGCAGGTATGGGCGATGTCCGCTTATCGAGGATGCACCAAGACGCAACCTCGACAAGTGGAGGGACTAACTGTATAGGTCCAAATTTGGACGACCACTACCACTAACGAGTACGGCGAGGGACAAGGCCTTTACAACGTAGCGCCCTTTGCTCGTTCTAAAGTGTGACGACTGACAGTGGTTAGCGAAAGCACAAGATTTGTAGTAGTGTAGGCGTAGTAGGAGATAGTAGGAATATGTTTTTCGAATATTCTTTATGTTATATTTTTTAGGGTTCAAGAGGAGATTGTCCCTTATAAATAGAGGGAGAAGACTTTGTAAAGAGGGGATCAGAAAGTGAATACAAAAAAGACAATTTTTGCTTATTACAGTTCTGGAATCCACACATCATTTTTCATCTTGGCTAATAGCATCCATTGCAATATTTCTCTATATTCGAAGTTATCATATTTACACTTAAGCATTTGGTTTCGACATATTAAGAAGCATTATTCATCTCGTTCATCCCTTGCATCTTTTAAATCTAGATTTTATTATGCTTGGCTGAGATTTACCTCTTCATCTTCGTTAATTGATTTAATCAAAAAGGTTTCGACCAAATATTTTAAAACTTTAATACACCAAATTATGACAGAATATTATGTGAGTACATATTTTTATAATTACAGATTTTGTTCTTTGAAAAATCTGTCTCAATTTATATCTCATTGGACAATTTTTTTTAATCTTATATTAAGTTTAAGATTTGAAGAATACGTACTAAACTTTAAATAGTTTTTTTAGATAATTTTTGTTTATAACGACGTACCAAATATTATTTAAATGGGTAAAGCCCACAATCCAGGACAAGATTGGCGTACAAATGTTGGCAAATATTGCCGAAGCGCGGTGTTAAAGGCAGAGATGATAATGCAAGAGAAGAAAGCAGATTAGACCAGGAAGAATCGTTTTTCGTCTGCAGCAATAACTGTTGACAAGGACGCACCCACCTATAATCCACCGAAATAAGAAGTAAAGTCTGCTTATGATCAGCGGCGGATCCGCCCTTCTGGGTGGGGTGGTATGGCATCCGCTTGATTTGGTAAAATTATTATATATTTATGTATAAAAAAATATAAACTATGTTAAATGTATGATTCTGCCACCCCCATCCGCAAACTAGACAAAGGTGTCATAATTGGTAGACCTTTTTGAAAGCTTTTCTCGTGTGTAAAATTCAAGTTCGAATTTATCTTGAACCTTGTCGGACTTTCCCATTTCGTTGTGCTTTTATTTCTTTTCTTCCGGTTATTTTCCTTTTTGGCTGTCCCCAATTTCCTATTTGTAGTTTATTACTCCCTCCGGTCCAAAATAAGTGATTTTTTTGGATGTTTTCACACATATTAAGAAATCCACCTTTTAACATTAATTAGCAATAAAATTGACCATATTAACCTTTACTATCTCACGCAAACACTCCTAACATATATTCCAATACTATTTACTCTAAGGACAATGTAGGAAAAAAAATTAATTAATTCATTCTTGAAATCTGGAAAAATCACTTATTTTGGACCACAAAAAAAAGGCCAAAAAATTACTTATTTTGGACCGGAGGAAGTATTTTTATTTTTTCCCTATATTATATTACGTTATCGGTGATATTTAACAAGAAAACTAAAAAAAAAAGCTTCCAAAATTTAAAAATTTCATAATATAAGCATTTCTCTTAATCTCAAATCTTTTAGTTTTCTTCTTTCAAAATCAAAAAATATGGGTCTTGATATTTAGATTGAGATCAAAATTAATTTATAATTTCTTTTTTTATAACATAAAAATTTATGTTATTCTATGAGTGTTAAATACAATTTAAATCTCTTTAGTAATAAATTATTATGGATATTTCGCAAGTATTAGATATATGCTTTTTTTTAGATCTTGCAGTTTATCTAATTCTGTATTTACTTATTGGGTATAATTTATCTATTGAATTTTTTTTCTTATTCTAATTTTGTATTTACTAGAACCCTTATTAAAGAATTTATTTTACTTGTGCAAATTTATTTTTTGCATACAAAAAATATAGTTCCTAGTGAAAATATTGATTTTACTTGTATTATTAATAATAAAAGTGCGATTCTTTCTTTAAAATCTTAATTATATTTGCTTCTTAATGTCTGAGATGTAATTTTCATACGATAATAATAACATATATACCCAATAAAATTCTATAAGTGGGGTCTGAAAAATTGATATAATTTTTATATTTGCAAATTAAGTGCTTATTAAATTGCCCAAATAAATCAAAAAAAAAAAAAACCGGACAAAGTTCCGAACAAACTATATATTAGTAGTTATTATAAGGTGTACATTAAAGAAAATTTTGGCACCCGTCACCTTTAAATCCTAGATTCGCCTGTGCTTATACGATAAAGCTGCTAAAAAAAACAGGCGAATGGCCGGGACACAAAAGCAAACACAAGTGTATCCATATGCTAGGCCAACTACTTGATAATGTTACCGATGTTATCAAACTGGGCATAACTCCAGTGATTGTCCACGAAAGAAGGAAATCAACATGGTAGAGCAAGGAGAACACACAGAAGATGGAGAAGAGGGTGATGAATTGATATGTGGGCCTGATGGTGACAGTGACGGCGAAGATTTTGATGAAAGACATATCTATGTAGTTCGGAAGATAAAGCTAGTCACAAAGAAGGAAGAGATGATTTAGTGCCACCAACTCCTCCGCACCACCTGGTGTACAATCAACGGTAACATCTGTAATTACTTGATCATTTATGGTGGTAATGAAGAGAATATCATCGGAAAGAGTATTGTTGAGAAGCTACAGTTACTCGTAGAGAAACATCCAACACCCTACAGCATTGGCTGGATAAAAAACCATAGGAAATATCCATGTAACATAAAGATGTAGAGTTCCTTTCTAAACTGGGGGAAGTACAAAGATGAAGTGTACTATGATGTAGTAGACATCGACGCATGTCATCTATTATTTTGTAGGCCTTGACAGTGTGACAAGGATTCTCTCATTTTGGGCGAAAGAACATAAGCAAATTAGAAGCAAATGGAATAAGGATAACTGTCACGGGGGGCATTTTCTGTCCGTCGAAACACTGCCCGTTGTGCGGCAGTCAAGTCCCCACTTGACATCAGCCTTCGTCCGATTTTTCTTTCGCATTCGAGGTTTAACACTTAGAAATAATTCAAGGCAACATAAATTAGAAGGAGACAAGCAGATTTACGGGAAACCCTTTTCCCAACCTTTTATAAAATCAATTACAAAAGAAATTTCCGAGTTTGGCAAGGTACTGCCACCCTTGGCAGGCACACCAACTCACAAAATAGCCAACACTTTGCACGAATCAGCCCTATAAAAGCCCCCCGCTTAAGGCCATTCGTGCTGCCCACTCGTTTGGCAAGGCAATGACATATATTTTGCCATGCTCAAGCCTTAAAATAGAAAACCCTATGTCTAAATTTCAGACTATTTCCCTCCCTAGGTACTTAGCCCGTTTTTAAGGCTACTAGCACACATATATATAGTGTATTCAGCCCAAAATTAGTTCATATGTTCAGTTGACATCCCCCAACTGATAGGACATGATCCCTATGATCAAAACGTGTAGAACATATCTAGAACATGCCCCCAAAACGTGCAAAGACTCAACATATATTAAGCATATTTGGACAAGGGCAGTTGTAACCGCCCAATTGCTTCATGTGCACAACATGTGCGCATTTTCCTGGCCAGCTACTGCCCCAATTTCGTGCCTTGGCTTGGACCATCTCCAATGCCATTGTATCCAGCTGCATTGTGCGAAAAATTTCCTTGCCATCGCCCACGAACTTGGCCCGTTTGACGCAACTCAATGCCATGACAAATCTGCTCGCGCGCTGCCTTCCAGTTGCACATTTGCTTGTCCTTGTCAAGTCGCCCCTACTTGATCAATTCTGCCCGTTGCCAGTGCCAATGCTGATTTTAGCATCAAGTCACCAAGCCTTGATGCCCTTCCCTTTGCCAAGTCATTTGCCCACAATTTACTTAGGTGCCAGCCCGCTCATCTAAGTCATGGCAACGCCACATTGCCACCGCCACTATCTTGGCACTAAGCTGCCCCATTTTAGAGCCGAGGTCTTTCCCGTTTTGCCTGTCAAGCATCCGTTTAGCCCGCATAATTCCGTCAAGGTCTTGGCCTTTGGTTGCACGCAACCCACTCATATTTTAGGTGTAGTCCGTCACACCATAGCCCTCAAATATAAGTGTAGTCCATCACACTTGCCCTTACAACAGTTTGTTGCCATTGACAACACCCGCATTGTCTTGCATGTTGATCTTCCCCCGCACATAGGCCAATGGCAATGCCATCATGCCAAAATCCTTGCCACTGCCGTGCCGTTTGCCGATCAGCTTTGTCAAGGGTCTAACAAACCACCCCAACCAGTTGAATTCGACGCCCTCATCGAATAAATTACAACACATGCTGCCGTTTTGTAAAGACGTCACAAGTTCAACACCCGTTAGAGAATTACGTTGTCCTTGCCCTCAAGTGCAACGTTTTTAATTTTCTCATTGCATTTCCTGCCCGTCATTCCCACAGCAAATTCAGCATGCCAACTGACAGATTTGAAAGAACCCACACTGATTTTAGGCACCCACAAACTCGAAATTTCTGCATCACTGCCTCCCTTGCCCTTTCTGAATTTCTAAGCCAAGACAATCCCTTCCACGAACAAGCAGAATGACTCCTTGTCTTGCAGTCTTGTCTATGTCCGTCTCGACCTCGTCACGAACCTGGCCCGCTCTGATACCAGTTGTTACGAGGGCATTTTCTGTCCGTCAAAACACTGCCCGTTATGCGGCAGTCAAGTCCCCACTTGACATCAATCTTCATCCGATTTTTCTTTCGCATTCGAGGTTTAAAACTTATAAATAATTCAAGGAAACAGAAATTAGAAGGAGACAAGTAGATTTACGAGAAACCCTTTTCCCAACCTTTTATAAAATCAATTAAAAAGCAAATTTTCGAGTTTGGCAAGGTGCTGCCACCCTTGGCAGGCACCAACTCACAAAATAGCCAACACTTTGCACGAATCGACCCTATAAAAGCCCCCGCTTAAGGCCACTCGTGTTGTCCACTCGTTTGTCAAGCCAATGGCACATATTTTGCCATGCTCAAGCCTTAAAATAGACAACCCTATGTCTAAATTTCATACTATTTCCCTCCCTAGGTACCTACCCAGCTTTTAAGGCTGCTAGCACACATATATATATAGTATAGTCATCCCAAAATTAGTTCCTATGTTCAGTTGACATCCCCCAACTGATAGGACATGATCCCCGTAATCAAAACATGTAGAACATATCTAGAACATGCCCCCAAAACTTGCAAATACTCAGCATATATTAAGCACATTTGGACAAGGGTAGTTGTAACCGCCCAACTGCTTCATGTGCACAGCATGTGCGCATTTTCTTGGCCAACTGCTGCCCTAATTTCGTGCCTTGGCTTGGACCAGCTCCAATGCCATTGTATCCAGCTGCATTGTGCTACAAATTTCCTTGCCATCGCCCAAGAACTTGGCCCGTTTGCCGCAACTCAATGCCATGACAAATCTGCCCGTGCGCTGCCTTCCCGTTGCACATTTGCTTGTCCTTGTCAAGTCGCCCCTACTTAATCAAGTCTGCCCGTCGCCAATGCCAGTGCTGATTTTAGCATCAAGTCACCAAGACTTGATGCCCTTCCCTTTGCCAAGTCATTTGCCCACAATTTACTTAGGTGCCAGCCCGCTCACCTAAGTCATGGCAACACCACATTGCCACTGCCACTGTCTTGGCACTAAGCTGCCCCATTTTAGCGCCGAGGTCTTTTCCGTTTTGCCTTGTCAAGCATCTGTTTAGCCCGCCTAATTCCGTCAAGGTCTTGGCCTTTTCTTGCACGCATCCCACTCATATTTTAGGTGTAGTCCGTCATACCATAGCCTTCAAATATAAGCCTAGTCCGTCACACTTGCCCTTGCAATTATTTGTTGCCATTGACAATACCCGCATTGTCTTGCATGTTGATCTTCCCCCGTACATACGCCAATGGAAAGGCCATCATGTCAAAATCCTTGCCACTGCCGTGCCGCTTGCCGATCAGCGTTGTCAAGGGTCTAACAAACCACCCCAACTAGTTGAATTCGACGCCCTCGTCGAATAAATTACAACACATGCTGCCATTTTGAAAAGACGTCACAAGTTTAACACCCATTTGAGAATTACGTTGTCCTTGCCCTCAAATGCAACGTTTTTCATTTTCTCATTGCATTTCCTGCCCCGTCATTCCCACAGAAAATTCAACACGCCAACTGACTGATTAGAAAGAACCCACACTGATTTTAGGCACACACAAACTCGAAATTTCTGCATCACTGCCTCCCTTGCCTTTTCTGAATTTCTAAGCCAAGACAATCCCTTCCACGAACAAGCAGAATGACCCCTTGTCTTGCAGTCTTGTCCATATCCATCTCGATCACGTCATGAACCTGGCCCGCTCTTATACCAGTTATCACGGGGGCATTTTCTGTCCGTCGAAATACTGCCCATTGTGCGGTAGTCAAGTCCCCACTTGACATCAGCCTTCGTCCGATTTTTCTTTCGCATTCAAGGTTTATCACTTAAAAATAATTCAAGGCAACAGAAATTAGAAGGAGACAAGCAGATTTACGGGAAACCCTTTTCCCAACCTTTTATAAAATCAATTACAAAGGAAATTTCTGAGTTTGGCAAGGTGCTGCCACCCTTAGCAGGCACCAACTCACAAAATAGTTAATATTTTGCACGAATCGGCCCTATAAAAGCCCCCGCTTAAGTCCACTCGTGCTGCCCACTCGTTTGGAAAGGCAATGGCACCTATTTTGCCATGCTCAAGCCTTAAAATAGACAACCCTATGTCTAAATTTTATACTATTTCCCTCCCCAGGTACTTAGCCCATTTTTAAGGCTGCTAGCACACATATATATAGTGTAGTCAGCCCAAAATTAGTTCCTATGTTCAGTTGACATCCCCCAATTGATAGGACATGATCCCCATGATCAAAACGTGTAGAACATGTCTAAAACATATCCCCAAAACGTGCAAAGACTCGGCATATATTCAGCGCATTTGGACAAGGGCAGTTGTAACCGCCCAACTGCTTCATGTGCACATCATGTGCTCATTTTCCTGGCCAGCTGCTGCCCCAATTTCGTGCCTTGGCTTGGACCAGCTCCAATGCCATTGTATCCAGCTGCATTATGCCACAAATTCCCTTGCCATCGCCCACAAACTTGGCCCGTTTGCCGCAACTCAATGCCATGACAAATCTACCCGCGCGATGCCTTCCCGTTGCACATTTTCTTGTCCTTGTCAAGTCGCCCCTACTTGATCAAGTCTGCCTGTTGCCAATGCTCATGCTGATTTTAACATCAAGTCACCAAGACTTGATGCCCTTCCCTTTGCCAAGTAGTTTGCCTACAATTTACTTAGGTGCCAGCCCGCTCACCTAAGTCATGGCAACACCACATTGCCACTTCCACTGTCTTGGCACTAAGCTGCCCCATTTTTTATCGTCGAGGTCTTTCCCGTTTTGCCTTGTCAAGCATCCGTTTAGCCGGCCTAATTCCGTTAAGGTCTTGGCCTTTGCTTGCACGCAGCCCACTCATATTTTAGGTGTAGTCCGTCACATCATTGCCCTAAAATAGAAGCTTAGTCCTTCACACTTGCCCTTGAAACAGTTTGTTGCCATTGACAACACCTGCATTGTCTTGCATGTTGATCTTCCCCGCACATAGGCCAATGGCAAGGCCATCATGCCAAAATCCTTGCCACTGCCACACCACTTGCCGATCAACTTTGTCAAGGGGCTAACAAACCACCCCAACCAGTTGAATTCGACGCCCTCATAGAATAAATTACAACACATGCTGCCATTTTGAAAAGACGTCACAAGTTCAGCACCCGTTTGAGAATTACGTTGTCCTTGCCCTCAAGTGCAACGTTTTTCATTTTCTCATTGGACTTCCTGCCCGTCATTCCCACAACAAATTCAGCACGCCAACTGACTGATTTGAAAGAACCCACACTGGTTTTAGGCACCCACAAACTCGAAATTTTTGCATCACTGCCTCCCTTGCCTTTTCTAAATTTCTAAGCCAAGACAATCCCTTCCACTAACAAGCAGAATGACCCCTTGTCTTGCAGTCTTGTCCATGTCTGTCTCGACCTCGTCACGAACCTGGCCCGCTCTGATACCAGATCTCACGGGGGCATTTTATGTCTGTCGCAACACTGCCCGTTGTGCGGCAGTCAAGTCCCCACTTGACATCAGCCTTCGTACGATTTTTCTTTCGCATTCGAGGTTTAGCACTTAGAAATAATTCAAGGCAACAAAAATTAGAAGGAGACAAGCAGATTTACAGAAAACCCTTTTTCCAACCTTTTATAAAATTAATTACAAAGGAAATTTCCGAGTTTGGCAAGGTGCTGCCACCCTTGGCCGACACCAACTCACAAAATAGCCAACACTTTGCACGAATCAGCCCTATAAAAGCCCCCGCTTAAGGCCATTCGTGTTGTCCACTCGTTTGGTAAGGCAATGACACGTATTTTGCCATGCTCAAGCCTTAAAATAGACAACCCTATGTCTAAATTTCAGTCTATTTACCTCCCTAGGTACATAGCCCATTTTTAAGGCTCCTAGCACACATATATATAATGTAGTCAGCCTAAAATTAGTTCCTATGTTCAGTTGACATCCCCCAACTGATAGGACATGATCCCCGTGATCAAAACGTGTAGAACATGTCTAGAACATGCCCCCAAAACCTGCAAAGACTCAGCATATATTCAGCACATTTGGACAAGGGCAGTTGTAACCGCCCAACTGCTTCATGTGCACAGCATGTGCGCATTTTTCTGGCCAGCTGCTGCCCCAATTTCGTGCCTTGGCTTGGACCAACTCCAATGCCATTATATCCAGCTGCATTGTGCCACAAATTCCTTGCCATCGCCCACGAACTTGGCCCGTTTGCCGCAACTCAATGCCATGACAAATCTGCCCGCGCGCTGCTTCCCGTTGCACATTTGCTTGTCCTTGTCAAATCGCCCCTACTTTATCAAGTCTGCCCGTTGCCAATGCCAATGCTGATTTTAGCATCAAGTCACCAAGCCTTGTTGCCCTTCCCTTTGCCAAGTAGTTTGCCCACAATTTACTTAGGTACCAGCTCGCTCACCTAAGTTATGGCAACACCACATTGCCCCTGCCACTGTCTTGGCACTAAGCTGCCCCATTTTAGCGCCGAGATCTTTCCCGTTTTGCCTTGTCAAGCATCCGTTTAGCCCGCCTAATTCCGTCAAGGTCTTGGCCTTTGCTTGCACGCAGCCCACTCATATTTTAGGTGTAGTGTGTCACACCATAGCCCTTAAATAGAAGCGTAGTCCGTCATACTTGCCCTTGCTACAGTTTGTTGCCATTGACAACACCCGCAGTGTCCTGCATGTTGATCTCCCCCC